>PVHY01000421.1:0-177165 GCA_004024945.1 Uropsilus gracilis
AATGTTTGGCCACAAATGTGAGGTACCTATATACTTTCAAATTTCCCAGTCATCATTTAAAAAATTGTAAAACAGGGAAAATTTATTTTACTATTATATTTAATTTAGCTGAATATATCTAAAATACTAGTATGTCAACATACAATCAACATGAAAATATGAAGTTCTGTTGCATTCTTTTATCACTAAATCTTGAAATTCAATGTTTATTTTGTACCAATTACACACCTCAGCCTCCCCTTGCTGCATTTCAAGTATTTAGCAGTCACATGTGGCTAACTGCAACTAGATTAGACAGTATAGATCAGCCTCTGAATGACACTTTAGGTGTGTTTTCTCCAGCAAAGACAAAGGAGTTAGATAACAGGTCAGAAGCAAAGAGCATAATCTGGGCACAGTAGAAGTACATTCAAGAATTGAGGTGGATAAATACTTGAGTGGAGATATGAATTGATCATAAACTGAGGTTGAGTGGCTGAATATAAGTAAAAGAATGGAAAGAATATCGCTCAGATCTAACTCATTCATGTAGGAAAAATCCTATTTCTTTGTGCCTATTCGCATGTGTAAAATTAGTTGACTATAACTGTTATGTGGTTATAAATGTTAATTGAGTGGTTTTTGTAAGTTATTTTGCCTCTCAGTTTCCTTGCCCATAAAAACCAATAACTATGATCTCTATCTCATCTGATTGTTAAATGCATTAAATTGGGGAGTTATTAAATCAGGGAATTATTTATAAACAGTACCTGGCACAAAAGGTCTCTATAAACATCTATTAAATTAGTACAGTAAATAGATATGAAGGGACTTGTTTGCGAAGATAATGAGTTCACTTGGGATGTGTTGAATTTGGGGTGTCTGGGTGGCAATCAGAGAATGCTAATTTGTTGTGTGGGATCATCTCCCCCAAAAAGGTTTAGCTAGATTTTTTCAAGATGTTCAGAGTAGGCCTTTTCCAATATGTGTAACCTTGACAGTTGAAGCTAAGGTTAATTAAGGCCTCATGGGCCTCTGGAGAGACTGTTACCATTAATTTAAGAATGCAGATTACCTAGATTTAGAGATATCTTCAGAAACAACTATATGATAGGAAGCACCTATCTTCAATTGGGACAAATATTCAGTAGCAAAGTATTGTCGTATGAAGTCATCCCCTTCTGGTCATGAGAAAACCTTTCCTCTCTGATGCTCAGGGTCCCTTAGAACAGAATATATATCGACCTTTCTCTATTTTAAAATTTACAGTCATGTACATTTTTCATAGCTATGTTATTAAATTTGGTCGCTTTCTCCTATTCATCAGTTTGATGCTAACTTGTTTGTTCCTCTAGCCTCCCTCAGAAAAACCCAGAGGGGTGGGGGAATGTTCTCCCTGTGCCTTGACAACAGGCAGTTGGAGATACAAATTCAGAATTTAGAAGAAAGATGTGGTGAAATCTGATTATCATCATTGTGTGTGTGTATATATACACACATGCATATATGTATATATAACATTTAACCCAATATATCTATATAGCTATATATAGTATTTAGAAAACAGAAGTATGATTTCCCAGGAATAGAATGTAGAGCAGAGGTTCTTAACTATTTTATTTCTAAACATAGCCCAATGAAGTAGTCACCCTGCTAAATAAAGCACTGTAGTTTAAAATTATATAGTAATGTTGAAGTGAATTTTGATTAGTATTCCAAATAGAGCATTTTTCTACAAGTGCCTGATTATTTTAGTAGTTGTGTATCACTATTGGAAGGATGAAGCTGTACTTTTTTGGAGGGAAACAGATTTACATGGCTCACAATCCCTATGCATTTCTTCCACAATATCTTCATCATTCTTACACTGAGTTTCCTTGGGAAGTACAATAATTAGCTACCCATGTTTGAATTAGCTTTTAAATAACAGCTGTATTATTCCCCATAGTTAAACATTATGCTATCTATAAGATATGGCATGGAAAAAGAAAAATAGTTATTGTAGGGAGTATAAATGAGGTGAAAAACTGTAGTACTGGTTACGCTTTCATTTATCATGATTTCATCTCTAGTATGTATTTTTTAAATCTCTGCAAATATAGTAACAATTCATTTTCATGATATTTTATTAAGATATAATAAACATACCATAAAATTGATGCTTTAAAGGGAATAGCTTAGTAGTTTTTAGTATATTCAAAGAGTTGTGTAAACATCATTATTTATAGCTTTAGACCATGTATTTCATCTCCCCAAATCAAACTTGCACTCAATAGAATTCTTTCCATTCGCAATTCAGCCCCCTAACTCCTAGTCTTTGGCAACCAATATCCTACCTTCTATCTCTATGGAGTTTCCTATTTTAGCAGGAAATAATACTTTATAGCAATACTTTGTTACAAGTTGAAATGTACATTGAGCATGAATCTTGAAAAAGGGAATATACTTCCATATCCCTCACTCAGCTCTAGAAATAGAATATTATCAGCACCCAGAAGCTTCTGTCCCCCATACTCAAAAGTAACCAACTATTTTGAATTCTGTCACTTTTTATTCATTTTTATGTTTTTTCAAAATTAAACAAATATTTTAATGTTTGTTTTGTTAAGCACATCATTTTGAGTTTCATTTGTGCTTTTTTCTACTTAATTATTAATCCTATTGAGGAGTTTGTCTCTCCCTCTTCTCTACTTTTTTTTCTGTTTTTGGTTTTTCTTCAATTTTGTAATGTATCCAGGTTTAACCAAACTTTTATTGACTCCCCCTTGGAGTACTTTGAACCTTTTAATTTTGTGGATTGATCTATCAGAAAGATTTACCAGTCATTACATCTTCAGATACTAATTATCTCCAATTCTGCTTTCTTCCTTGATCTTCAAATTAATATTCTAATTGTCTCTCCATTGCATTCTTCAAAAGAAATATTTTTACTAACATGCAATTTGTGTACAACAAAATGCAGTTTTAAAATGCACCATGTAAGGTGTAGAGTTGAATAAAATTTGACAAATATGTATAATCCATTTAGTCCCCACTCCAGAAGATGTAGCACATTTCTAGTGCTCCAGGAACTGTCTTCATATTCCCTTCTGGTGTGGAGAGGAGAAATAATTTGTCTTCTGTGACTCTAGGTTCTTGGTAGTGAACCCCCTACCCCCACAGTAAAAGATTATAGAAGAGAAACAAGCATAAGTTAAATAATATGTAAACCTTTTGCATGGGAGGGAGAAACCTAGGAAAACTGAGTAATTCCCCCAAATGACCCAAGCTATCACCTTAAATAGCATGGGTATTGAAAAATAAAACAAAGGTGTTGGAGTGGCTAATGCCAGTTATGGGAGGCTAGCTGGCAAAATACTGAAAATGAGGGTAGATTTGTGATGTAGATTTAAGAGTACCTTCTCCATTGATACGAATCTCTAAAGATTTTGTTCCCTAGTGGAGGAGACACCATTCCTAATGGAACTTCTCACTGTAAACTGTAGATGTCTCTTAGAAAAGGATAACTTCTATACATTTTCCAGAATATTTTCTTTCTCTGCTGTTTCTTAAAAATAACCAGCTTAAATCCCACTTCTGGGTATCCACCCAAAGGACACAAAACACTAATTCAAAAAGACAACTGTACTTGAATGTTTATCGCAGCACCATTTACAATAGCCAGGATATGGAAACACCCCAAATGCCCGAAATCTGATAAATGGTTGAAAAAGATGTGCTATATTTACATAATGGAATATTACCCAGGGATCAAAACTGCAAATATGATGCATTTATGATAACATGGATGGGCCTAGAGGGAATTATATTAGCAGAAATAAGTCAGAAAAAGACAGAAACCATATGGTCTCACCTATAGATGGGATATAGGAATAACAAAAGGGCAAGGAAAAAAGTCAAAACTAGCTAACAACAGAACTGGGGCAAGCAGCTGGTGGGGGAGGGAGAGAAATCAGGGAAGGGAGGAGCAGAAGAAGGACAAGTGGAAGGTTCATGGGTGGTAAGGTGAAGGGAGTACCCTGGGGAATGCAATGATGTAATATATTTATGCATATATCTATATATGTATACAGATATATGCATATATTGTATATACATAAATAATATAGTTATGCATATATGCATGTGCATAAATATGTAGACAACAGAATGATCAAAAATGAATAAAATAACCATTATGTGAAAGAGTCACATTTTGGGGTGGCATATTGTTCCCCATCCAAAACCTTTTCCTAGATTTAATTGTTAATTTTTGAGTTGCCCAGTTATTTATTATCCCTGTTTTGTGTTTTACTTTTTAAAAGCAAGTGTCAATAAAAGAAAGAGCCTAATATGTTCCAGGCACTGCACTAAATAATATTCCTAACTTAATTTGCTGTAAAACTATAGAATCAATACTTGCTACCCTTATAATAATAATAAAGTATTAAAATAAAGTCTCCAGAGAAATGAAAATAGGTGGCAATAACTTTTACTTCCTGTTATGAATAGAAGTGGTTTTTCTTTTGAGCACATCTATTCCAGAGAATAATACTGAAATTGGAAACATGATAAGAATATTATCATTTTGATTTTAACTAATAATTTCACGAAACAAAACTTGATCGACTTGTTTTAGTTACTGCTTTGTAACAAACCACCCCAAAATGGAGTGCCTTACTGTGATGACCATTAATTCGACTCATGATTCTATAGGTTGGCAATTCACAGTGCTGAACTGGGTGATTGTTTTTTCCTGCTGCCCTCTTATTTTTATTTCCTTGCTCTTTTTTTTTGGGGGGGGGGTGACAAGAATGCTTAAGATGTACTCTCAGCAAAATTTAAAGTATAATAATACTAGAATGTTAGCCATTGACTCTGTGCTGCAAAGTAGATCTCTGGGACATATTTGCCATGACTGAGACTTTGTATCCTTTGATTAATTGTTCTGGGGAGGAAAGGAAATTTCTCCTACCCCACTGGGTTAGTTTTAGTTAGGTGAAGTAGTCAAATTAACATGATATCGATTAGTAAGAGGAAAAAAAACAAATTTAATTATAGTCACATGGGCAAACTACATACATGTGGATTTCAAAGCCAGCAAGGCAAAATAGACAGTGTTTGTCCTGAGCAAAGGTATGGACTAGGAATACGGGGAATCAAAGATGGGGGATTTGGGGGCTCAGATGGTGAGGAGAGGGTAATGCTTGACAAAGACAGATGCTCTGTAATTAGGTGTTTGCCCTGCCATAGAGGGGGGTTTCTCTAATAAAATGTTATTTCTGGTACAATCCTAATTCTGGGTAATATTGTTAGAGGGTAGACTGAGGGGTGCCTTGAGCTCCTCAAAATTGCATCGTCTCAAGGTATCCTGCTGAAAAAAGACAAAGTATACTCTTAGTGGAAGGTCTTAAATAGAATGTGCATAAAGAGAAGAAAAGATATAATTTCCCAGTGGAACACAGTTACCCTTGCCCTCGTGGGTAAGTGCCAGTCAAACAGGCTTGACTCAAAGCAGGGTTACTGAGTCCCAAAGGCTTGCCCCAAGTCTAAGGTACCTTCTGATGGGGAACCACAGGAAAGGGGCAAAAGGAGTCAGATAAATGTGGGATGAAAAAATTGCAATGCAAAGCATGATAAAGGTTGCCATTGCCAGCCTCCCCACGGGTCTCTCATGTCTCTTCCATCCTAGTCCCTGATGCAGGTCCAAAGCTGAGAATCAGGCTCAAGCTCCTTCACATATCTCTCTGCTCCTCGTGTCTCTCCTCCATCGACTCCCTCAAGTCTTCTGTAGCTTCACCAGGCTGGTAAGCTCCACCCTCATTAGGTGGGGCAGAGAACATGGAATCTCCCCTTTTCATGGAAATGCCTCTCTTACAATATCTCCAATTTTTGTTCTTCAAGGTAGTTTTGAGGCACAAAGGAAATCATCCCATACCTTCTGGATTCTTCTAGGTGGACAATTAAATGAGATAGATTGATAAGAGAATAAGTCAAAATGAAGTTTAATAATAAACTTCATGCATGCCTAAGAGAGACCTAGGTAACCCATCTACCACCTGGCTTCTGATACTACCTTAATCCTTCTGTGTATTTTTTTTTCTTTTGGTCTTAAATGGTTTCCCTCATGCCTTCACATTGAGGTGCAGGTTAGCCACGTGACTCTGCTTGCAGCTTTGACTGATTTTCACTGTAGCGTTAGGGGACATCTAAGCTATGGTCTCTTATTTCCCCGCTGACTAACTGGATTATTCACTTGGCAGCAGTTTCTAAGAGAAGGGAGAGGATCGTCATTCCTAAGGATTTTTTCAACTCTCCCAGTGAGCAAAGCATATCGTGTAGCCCGGTCCATGGTCAGTGTGAGAGGGAAAGTCAGAAAGTATGGGGATAGAGAGATGTCTACAAATTGTAGGCCTTGACTAAGTTAACTGAAAATAAAGCCTCAAGAATTTATCAGGTCATCAAAATAAGAATTTGAACCTGGGAAGTGGCATGACAGCTTTCACTCTGTGAAAGTTGTTCTAATAAATGTAGGTTTGAATTTAGTTTATATGGGTGGGAACAGCGAGTTGTTGACATTAAGAATATGATTATTCTTGATGGGAAGGGCTTCTTTTTCTAAGTTGTTCTGGTGTAAAGATGTGCTGCTAGTAGAGAAAGTCAATCAGGACCGAAGCTCTTTTGAGGAATGCCCTGCAGAGATGCAAAATTTGGGTACTCATTGCTAGATCTTTCTCTGGCTCCTTAGTCATCAGGGGGTGTGAGAAAACTGATTTTACCTTTAGGTAACAGATTACTGCATATGGGGTGGTGCCTTTGAAGATGACCTGCTAGACTAAGGGTGGGGTGGGGTCATGGGTGGTTCCCAGAAAATTTTATATATGGTCACAGTTACAATGACTTATCCCCAAAATTGTACTTTTGTTTTGGAGTATTTTCTTTTTGAAATTTTTTCTGGGCCTACAGATTAACTTTTCATCAATCTTCTCTCCTCTGTCTCTGTCTCTCTCTCTCTGTCTCTTTTTCTCTTTCTGTCTTTTAACAGAAATCAAATATCCTTGATGGAGAACAGAGAGACCAGTAGCATATTTTCAGAACAAAGACAATATTATTCATTGCCCTGTCCCAGATCCCTGGAACACCAGTAGGTATTGGAGACTATCTAGCTAGATTGCTATCAAAAATAAAATCTTTAAATTAGCTTTTTAAAAGGAACAAAAACTGACAGCGAACTAGACGTCAACAAAGAAATGCTGAACACAGCAGTGGAGAGCTGTGAGACACGCCGGAAAGGAACAGCATACCAAATTGCGTGGCCAACCTTGCTTCGATTGCTGTTCAACAGGGTGCCCGGACAGCCTTCAAGTTTTAGTTTCTATTTGTGCTTTGCTTCAGTGCTAACTTCCAATTTAGGCTTTTTAAATGGAAACTCAATCTTAAAATCAGTTAGGATGCCAGAAAAGCACTTTTTGAAGAGGCAAGGGAACGAAGACATTATATTTATGTAAAAAACGAGCAGATGAAAAACTGCAATAAGAATTTCAAGAGTGACTCTTATGCTAGGATTCCCCCCCTCCTCTTTTTCCCATCATTCCCTGTTCTTTATCACTAAGTCACAAATGATTAAAAAGTTCCAGGGGTTACTGCTGAAGTGGATCTTGAGATAAACAAATATATGATCAGCTCGGATTATCTGAACATGAATTATCTACTTTATCTCTGGCTTAGCATGTTTTTAATGCATATTTACATTTAGTCTTCCTTTGGCCCCTTTTGAGACCAAGCACCCCCATTCAGGCTACTGTGCACCAAGGCATTAATGCAGTAATTCAAACGGGAGCTTAGAAATGATGTATGTTCGTGAAGCTAGGATATGATTCAGTGGAAAGTGGTAGTCTAAATAGAATCTTCCTTTTCTAAAGCCACTCAAAATAATAAAAATAAAACTGTCAAATAAGTCATAGCTACAGATATTCATTTCTAACTTAAACACTTTTTATCCTCAGAACAGCTCAATCAATTTGATTCCCCCCCCCCCGTTTTATTGAAGAAGGAACTAAACCTCAAAGAAGGAGTTATAGAAGTGACAGCAGGCTCAAAATAGTATCACCTGTGGCAGGTCCCCTCAAGGTCTGGGAGCTCATAGTAAGTTGCTGTTCCCATATTCACTCCTGGGTCCGCAGACCTCACATAAAACACTTTGCTTAATGTTCACCTTGGTAACACACATATTCTAAAATCAGAATGGTACTGGGAAAATAAAGCATAGTATCTGTTTATGAGCTGGTTAGTTCCCAACACCTATTATGAAATGGAAAACACAATGTGCTACACTTTGTGCAAGGGGAGGGGAACAACATATATAAGTATTTGCTCATTTTTCTAAACATTTGCCTAGGAGAGAGAAAGAAGATATTAAAGTAATGCCTAATTAAGATAAGTGATGAGTGGCAATGGGTTTACAAGGGCAAACAGTGAAAATTGAGGCTAGATGCACCCTCTGAAGTATCAGAGTGAGGTTGAATTTCCTGAATTTTGATTGTACTGTGGTTCTGTGTTAGTAGGTACTGGCTCCTAGGAGCTACATATGGAAACATTATGTGCAGAGGGAGGATGGGATATGTAACTCCCAACATTCAGGAAAATAGTAATCCATGTGTGTGGTTGAGAGCTGTACACTGTTGTTTGGCTTCATTCTTGTGCCTCTTTTGTAAGTTTAAAATTCTTTCCAAATAGAAGACACTTTATTAACTTAAAGGCCAGAATTCAAAAAAGGAAGAGGAATATCAGTACCTAGAATTTTCGTTGAATTCACCAACTTTCTATACTTATATTTTCATAGACTTTTAACCATGAAATATTGGGTGGAATAATATCCTTGGGTGGAATAATATCATAATTTTTTGCCTTTATGTACCTTGGCAAAATTGTGTGCAATATTTAAAAATCATGCACTAGACGTTGCATCTAATTATTCTCCTGCCAGATGCTTAATCTTCTGTGAAATTCAGCTGCCATGGAAATAATTTGACAAAGTGACTTCAATTGTTAATAGTAAAACTATTTGAATATGTGGGCCAAATTATAGACGCCTCCATTGTCTGCTAGCTGAGAGGTGGCCTCAAAAAGCAATACCAATATCCAACCGTGACTAATTTTGGATTTCTTTAGATGGCTTTATTATTTGTTGAGGTACCAGAGAGGGCATTTCACCTCTAAAGATTATCTCTCACACCTGAAGCTCCTGAGAGTGGGCTTCAGATATTTGAATGCTTTAATATCCTCTGTTTGAATAAAAGACAACCATGGAAGATATTAGATCCGGTCAGCTGACATGTTTCTTGACAATCAACTGTAAACAAGACATGTTGAGAATGGAAAATTGTTTTTTTTTTTTGAAAGTGGGAATTGAACCTGATATTCTCTTTGGGTTCTTAGTGCTTAGCTGAGGAGCAGTAATACAGTGACAAGCATCAGTGGGGCACCAGTCAGGAATAGGGGGAGATGCCTTGTTGAGTCCTTGACATGATAGCTAAAAGGAGCTCAAAGTTAAAAACAGACAAAAACACCCGGGTGAAATCCGGTTCTGTCAGAACAGTGAGGTGGAAGTATTTGTTCTATGGACTGGGGAAGGATTAAGGCCCGCAAGGAGGAAAAGGGTGTCTCTGAGGGCGTTGGGGGAAACAGAATGTGTGCAAGTCGTCACTCCTGTCCTGAAGTCTAGGAGGCCCAGGGCACGTGGGAGAGTACCTGTGGGTCAGAAAGGGCTCCTCTGTGGCCTGCCTTCTCCCTCAGATGCCAGCTCACAGTCGTCTTTCTGTGTGGAGTCAGGAGCTCTTCTTTCCACAGGATATGCTCAGCAGATCCAGGCAGCAAAGGTCTTTTTTGTTTGTTTTGTGTCTGCTTTTATATATTTTCCTTAGCTTGTCTCTGAAGAAGTTTCCTACCCAGATTCCGACCCCAGAAGTGGTGGTCCTTGACCTAGTTGGTTAATCCCCTCACCATTTTAAATCATTGCAGCTGTGCCCATTCAATATCATTTAAACAATGAAAGCCTAGAGTTTTAATTAACTAGCATAAATTGTTTCCGTACTAGTAAATTCCCAGGAACTCTCCTGATACATTCTTTCTATTGATAGTTTGAGGAACGACTCTATTTTGGAAACGGTGAAGCAATCTGTTTTCTTTCTCCAGAATCCTTAGCTCCAAAATATCACAAGGACAGGAGACATCCTACAGGGCCCCAAGTCATCAAGTTTTCCTCGTTAGATAGAGAAGATACTCTCAAATTTCCTCTTATGAGGATATCGTCGTATTGAATTAGCATCCAACACAAATAGCCTCATTTTTCTTTAAGCACGTTTATAGATTCCATATTCAGCTACATTCACATTATGGAGTACTGGGGGTTAGAGCCCTTTATCATATCCTTATGCTACAGGACAGTAAACTTCGTGGTCATGAACAGAAATGGTGGTACTATTTTCACCCTGTGAATGGAATTCTACCATAGGGCTTAAATTCCGACTTTAGGACTTGAATTCCCTAAGATAGAAAGTACATTAGTTTAATGTCTACCAATTTATCTCCACTACAGCCATACTACTATGTACCACAGATTGCTGTTGGCACCTGATTTCAGAAAGCTCCAACACTGGAGAAAAAAACAAAGACAAACAGTGCAGAAGAGAAACTAGATGATTTATGAGAGATCAGGGCTACAGAAAAAAAAGTTATAGTTTTCATTCAGTAGGGGCTCTGCAAGATACTCTATATCTTGGTGGTTGCAGTTATAAAATTAACCATTAAGCCTAGGTCTTTCCCTGTCTCTCCTAGCAGTTAAGGATTCATTCTATCTAAATTCTGATGATCAGAAAAGAAAAGAAATTATCATGTCCTTAACATCCAAAGAAGTTAGGAACGTGAGCAGAATAGCTGACAGCTGAGCAGTTCAACATGGTAGCCCCTTGATATGGTTAAATTTAAACTTTAATAAACTACAATTGAATAAAGGTAAAATTCAGCTTCTTGGTCACACTAGCCACATTTCATTTTCTCAGCAACATTGCATGCCTATAGCTACCATATTGGTTGACACAGATAAACACTAGCTCCATGATTGGAGAACATTCTACTGTATAGCACTAATAAAGAATCTGCTGATGCATACTGAAATTATTGTCTACATTGATTGGAGCTCTGATTATCTGTGTTCAGACTGAGTCTTGAATCACTGATGATTAGATTTCCTAACAAAGAATTTCCAACATCCATATAGAAATCCCTCTCTCCCATGGGAACTAAAGTCTTAGGGCATTCAAAGTATGTAAAGAACCATCTCTGTTGATGAAGGCTAGGAATTAAATAATACGTGCTTTTATCTATAGTAGTCTTTCAGTCTTTCAAATTCCTGTGGCTATATTATTGTTTCTGAAGAGAAACAAACTGGTATTAATTTGGTTAAGGCCCCATGTGTGTCTATTTTGACACCAGGGAGGGAGTTAACAGCAGAAATTATTCTTCACTTAAATGGTTTCATTTGCAGAGTCTTTTCATAACTACCAGACAGTTGATTCCCAATAGGCCTCTAGCTTTTGAGTCTTATGCTATAAATTCTTTCAGCTCAGTAATCTTATAATCAATTCTGCCCAGAGAAACTCATCCCTGCCAATGGAGATCCTCCAGGAAGAACAGGCCAAGTAGAGCTCAATGCTCTAGTGCCTTAGAAAGTCATAAAAGTCAGTGCTTTTTTGTCTCTTGTTTACAGAAAATATAAAGGCTTACCACAAACTTCAGACTTTCTTGGTTGGATCAACCAACCTACCTCCCACCTTGCCTTCTTTCTTTCCCAAAATAGTGGAACTTAATATGGAGATGATACATTATCAATTAATTATGTCTTAGTGTGACTGTCATCAGCCATTACCTTTTCAAATATAGTAGTAGTTGAACCACTATCTCTTGTGGAGTAAAAGTGTAGCTCATGCATTAAAGGATTTTTAAGCCAAACAAAATATGGTGGTTCATTTTTCTCCTTTGTTTTCAGATTTACAGTATCAGTTGTTACATTTAGGTTTTTTATTTCTTATTAACAGTAAGGTATTCTACCCAACATCTTATTACTTAATATATTTTAATGCATTAAAATGATATCCTTCATAATATAAAGAAATTTCTCTTATTCTCTGTATGCCTAATGAACACAACTAAATCTTCATCATCCTTGCTATCTCAAGGAAGTAGGAGACTGTTTTTCCTTCTAACTTCTTGGTTTCTCATTCTCTTTACCTGTTCTTCCTGTTTTACTGGCATCTGCCTACTTTCTGAGCTCTTCTTTATTCTTTTCTTCCTGTATACTATATTTTATTCTTTTCCCATGGTCTTACAACTGGTTGCTTTAGGCTAGTAAATAATCATGGACACCATGATGTGTTCTATGTGAAAATCAAGCTTCCTGTCATTTGAACATTGAGGTACAGAAAAGAGTAAATTTGCAAGGCAGTAAAACACCAATCTAGTCAGTGTCAAGCACCGATGACAAATGCAATGGCAGAATTGTTGCCAGACTTCCTTCTTGTAGTAGATGTGGGCCACACTCAAGGCTATGAAAACATCCAAGGTCTTCACAACAGTCATATCCTAAACAAGAGAGGCTTGACAGGTCCCTGCCTCATTTTTGTATTCTAACTTGATAATCAAGAAACTCATCTTCCCTCCCTTGAAAAGAAATGAGGAAGGGAAACTGGGGATGGCTTCAAGTCTTTTTTCTAATACTGTTCTCTCTTGTGGACTAGAGCAGACATTAAAATGTGGAAGTATGAAGAGAGTGGAGCAGGACTGTTATGGAAACTTTAGTGTGTTCTTGATTTTCACTAACACAGACCTGCCCTCAAAAGGTCAGTTATCCAACTGTCAGTATGGCTTGTCTACTGAGCCATTGGTGGCTCAAAATTAGCATGTCTGACTTTTAAGCATGTGGTCTTCTAGTTTAAGCTATCACAGTAAAGGCCATACCTACCTACCCACGTACTCCAGTCAGAAATCTATGAGTCTTCCTTTTTCTTTCCAGTCTTTGCTTATATGCCCAGCATACATATTGGTCCTATGTGTTCGTCTCTATCCCTTCTGCTACTAGCCTGTTCAAAGCAACGCTCGTCTATCACCGGGACTATTGTATCTTCCTCTTTGCCTGCTTACAGCATCCTGATAAGACTGCTAATATTCCCGGTTTAAATATAAAGATAAAATTCCCTGAGCATGGCTGAAGAGCTTCCGCAAAGCTATACAGCTCTTAAATATAAATGTGTCACTTGAACCCACATTTGTCTGGCACCAAAAAGCCTGAATGCCCCACTGCTTGTTAGTTTGTAGCTGTACTTGTAAACTTGAAATAAAGCTAAGAGCTGCCTAAACCCTTTTTATGAAGGAATTTACCCAACAGAGGTAGCCTGAAAAAAAATAGAAATAATAATTTTCCTTTCCACAGGGACTATTTTAGTAGGCCAAATAATTACATGTTAGGGGATCATCTTTACCTGTGAGAGTTGAATATTTGCCATTTAAAAAAGGCAGACAGAATCCCAATTTAATACAATGGGATATAACCACAATATGTAAGAATGAGTTCACCACGAGACATTTAGAAACTAATCCATTCCTTGATTTATTAATAAACCAGAAATAGTCTAGAAACACTGTGTGTCAATCACAACAACCTTGTTTGCGACAACCTTGTGTTTAAAGAGTTACAAAGACACAGTCTTGCTCTCAAGGAGTTTAAAATGGAATGAGAAAGACAAGCATGCAAATAAATGAAATACAAATCAGAATAAAATAACTCAAACGGAGTCTGAAGCTAAGCATCTCTTTGACGCGCAATTTGTAGTTTCAGTACTAACTACATTCATGCATAAAATAGCTGATGAGCTTTATAATATTTCTCAGTCATTATTTTACTAAGTTAAATGCACAAATCCTTAAATTTTAATTTGTATGAATGTATATGGAACTGAAAAATATATCATGTGGTATTTAAGAGAGAGGCTTATAATGGTACTGATCAACCTCCTTGTTCTGTCTCTGGTTACTACCAGATATGTCTCTTTCAACGAGTTTATGAAACCCTTAAATCTTACCTCCCTCATTGTTCAAAGAGGATCATAGCATTGTTTACTTCCCAACACCTTGCTGAAGATTGAACAAGCTAGTGGCTCTAACATTCTCAGGCTTTCTGGCACCACTACGTTCTCAATGGCATTAGCTAGTCTCATGATGGAAATTCAGATAGAGTGTGCTGTTTTATATATAAATATGCTACTTGATTATTAAAAAAATAAATAAAAGAGAGAGCTATAAAAAAACTTCAGAATAAAAAAAAGAATGTGCTTTTGGCTTCTTTATAAAATGCAGAAACATCCATGCTGTCTTTAAAAACCAGAAGGAGCATCTGATCAAAGGAATTCCATACCATTAAGTTCTAGATCATGTCCTGCTGCTCTCCACTCAAATGACTTTATGCAATGCTATCTCTTTATCTGCTTAAAACACAGATAGTTTAGTCTTGGGCATGATTCCCTTGCCCTTTACAAGGCACTTGCGGTCAGGTGATGAAGGAAGAGACTATCTCACACAGTTTCCACACAGAGACACACAGATTTGCTACTTTCCTACAGATAACCCCCAAATTAAATGTTTCTTTAGAAAAGTTTATATAATTGGAGATGTGAGGAACAAGACTATCAATTTCTAGTGTGTAATTGGTTTATTCTCCTAAAAGTCTTTCAGAAATTTCATGAATGAAGTATGTGAAAGGACTCACCATGTACCCCAAAGGTGATGTGACATCTCCAAGGGTTTCAATAATGAAGCACCGCTATTTCCCAAATGGAGATCTACAACCAAGATCCTCCTCCGATGTCCCTCTTGTTTGTACAACTCCCTATGCATATGCCACTGCCACTACTCCTCTCGGAGAAACTGCAAGTGCCCTCTATCCAAATAAGTATTCGTATTTTTTGCACATGTTAGATCTTAGCTCTATACTGAGAGGGAGAGAGCGAAACTTCTAGGTGATTGTGTCACATCTCCTACAGGGGTTCCCAAGGAAATGGGACCTATCTGTGATATGGATAGTTAGTATACATCAGACTCCAAAGACCAAAAATTGCCATGGGGAAGAGTTAGGGAAAATGGAAAACATCCAGCACCTGACACAGTGAAAAGAAGCCTGGGTTTTGAAGGCTGACAGATCTTAGTTTCAGATCCCAGGGTGTGATCTCTATCTGTGTGATCATGGATAATAGGCTTTATATATCTGGTACCTTGGTAGTGATAACAACACCTTTTCAAGGTTGTCATTAAGATGAAATGAGATTGTGCCCTTGCCTTAGAGTTGGTCTAAACATGGAGTAGGTTTAACAAGACCAAGATGGCAGGTATTTTTTAAAAGTTAGACTTGGAATGAAGTTAAAAAAGGAAGATTTTGCACCTAATCCTTGCCAGTTCTCTGAGGCCCTCTCCCACATGCTGGAACCGTAACAGAACTAGTTCCACTGATGGAAAAATTTCCCAAATCATCCTGAGTCAGTATTATCCTCATACGCTTTTGTGTATATGTACATACAAAATGAAGCTAGAAAGCTCCAAACTGCCTCCATCTGTACCTTCACTAGCTGTTTATTATTTTACAGTGATGTGAAATTTGCTTGAGAAGTATTTACATTTTCCTCATATAGACTATATCTGCTTTCAGAAGTAGTCCAGTTTAAATCGCAAGAATTAATCCATTGAAGATACACAATTTGGTTGAAACATCTGTTTGATATTCTGTGCAACCAAATTCGTCTATTCTTCATACAAAAAGAACACAATCTTACTTATAATAAACACTTTTTTTGGTAACTGCAATCATGCAGCTGCAGAAAGCATGGTTTATCATTAGATAATCACATCCTTGGGGATTGGATGCACCCAACTGTGTCTTATGCTTTCTATGTTGGAAATTTAATTTTCTCATAAATGTCAGAACTGTTGCCTTGGCACATATTGCTTAATTAATAATTAAACCATAATTCCATCCATATAAACTATATTTGAATCTATATGCTATATGTATGTATACATAATACAAGCGGGACTAAACACAGATAACAGAGTCTTTTGTATCTGATAAGCGCATTTAGATTTCACACCCTGGTATTAACTTGTACGGGTGGTACTTTTCCTCCACCAGTGAAAACATTCACTTACAAAAAATGATTTCACTGAAGAAACACTGCCCAGTTCTTAATGTCCTCCTCATTCTTTAAAATATCATCAGCCCAGATTTTTAAGGCTAAGTGTAAGAATCAATATGAGTCATAAGTAAAAGCTAACTGAGCATTTTGGGGATTGGACTTGAATCCCAGTCATGCTTACCAATGGACTGGAAATATTTTAGCTATTTGGAAAAGACTGGCCATTTTCGTTGTAGCAACCGGAGATACATGTTTCCCCCCCTCTATTTAAAGTAGGAAACATTTTTCACTCCTGCAACCAGATTGCTCATAGCATGGAAACCTGTGATGACCTGTTATGTCCTGTAATTTCAATCAGTTTTTGAGCAAGAGGACCCATACACATGTGCCTCTAGCATGAATACGTGTAAGCAGCAGGCAACAGAGTATTAGGAGTTCTGAGCAAGTTCAGAGGCACACTGCGAAGGCTGCTTCATGCTGGAATTATTGTAGTTCTAATGAAACCAAGTAGAAAATGACAATAAAGTTAACCCTGTCATCAAGTTATTTGTTTTACATTGTTGTGTTCCCTATATGTCTCCCACCACCATGTCACCCATGAACCATCACCATTTTCTCTTGTGTTCTTCCCTCCCTTATTTCTCCCCTTTCCTTCTCTCTCCTTTGCTGGATGTTTCTATAGTCAACTTGTTAGCTTTTACTATTTCTCGTCCTTTTATTCGATTCATCAAAACATCCATATTTGTCTCGTGTGCATCTCTTCCCACTACGGGACAAATGTACAGTCATAGGCGGAGGATGAGAGCTCCCAGCTGTCACTGGCCTAAATCAAGTTTCAGCTGACAGCAGACACATGAGTGAGCTCAACCTGGATCAATCTAAATCTGCTGACATCCAGATAAATCAGTGCCTCTTGCTGTATGCCATTGAGATTTCATGGTGGTTTTGCATTTCAACTGTGAACACGATGAACTGCCCCTTGCCTTTTTGACCCTCCTCTGCCCTAGTGACATTAGTGTAGTTTTTTTTGGATGATAATAGTAGTTACCAGTCGTTTTGTTTACTGCCTGCGATGTGTCAGGTGCTTTGCCTATGTAATCTGATTCTCACTTCATTACCAAATTTTATACAGAAATAGAACAAATTTTATCGATGCAAAGCTCATCTAGTTTCTTGATATCTCTACCTTGTATTCTAGTAGGAATTGCAAACATTCATTGAAAACCGAGTGCCTTATCTCCACACCCCACGATCTGTTCAAATCAAAGTCTTTCTTTCCAGTTGTTATGGTATGAAACATGGGGTTGTATTTGACTTTTCTCGGAGACTTCAAATCCAGTTTAGCAATAAACCCTATTATCAGCACACTCAAAATATTTCTAGAAAGAGAGCACTGCTCAGCCATCCACTGTTACCATACTGATACAAACCATAACCTTCTGTTGTCCAGAGCGTTTATTAGTCTTTGACAGCTTTCAACGGATGCCTTTCTGCAGTTAATACTTCAAATAGAATCCAGTGTAATCTTCTAAAAATATTTGCTAATATCATGTCACTCTTCTGTTTAAGACCTTCTTGGAGTGAAATCCGTGTTCCTGCAATCACATAGCAGACTCCACACAATTCTTCTCCAGTCAAATATGAGATACATGAGGACAGAGAGTATTATATTTTGCTCAGTGATATTATTTTACAGGGACCTGAGCTGTGCCTGACACAATAATACTTAGTTTTTGTTAACTGAATGAATGAGTGTAACCTTCAGTACAGGTCATTCATTTAGTGAATGACTGAAACAGAATTGAAATACAGTTTGACGTCATGCAAACCAGTTGCATTCTGGTTTTTCCACATATATGTATTGAAGACAGGTATCTTGGTTCCTGTCTCAGTGACTTGTTTGTTATGTTTTCTTTTGTGTTTTCGTCAATTTTACCTGGATAAAAATTGATTGGCAATTGTAAGGAGAGTTTGCTAAGGTGTTTTGTTTATATGATGTTGTCATGGGAATAGGAAGGGTGTGGCTATTACCTCTTTTCATAGTGGCCACAGTAAATGTACAAAGTTGAGGCTGGGCTAGAAGAAGCTATGTAGGGAACTTACCTTTTTTCTTTGATAATGATTTTTATTTTTATGTAACAGTAAGACAATTTCCATTATACAATCTGAAAGTAGTGTTTTCTAAGCTTGTGACAGAAATTATCACAGCATTCTGTCATAAAATAATTGGTCTGCTTATCTGTCAATATTTCCCTTTATTCTGTCATTATTAGAGATGTTACGCAATATTAACTTTGGGTAACATTATTAAAACACCACTTGCCTTTCTTAAGATTTCAGTAATATCAACTTATTTAACCTTTATTCCTCAAGTCTATTCCTGATTCTTTAATCATTTTAAATACTTTGGTATAAGTCCTCTTCAAATTCTTCACATATTAGAAGTTAAATGGCCTCTAATTGACATTCAACAGGGTTCTCTTTTTCAATTTTACTGTTGAATATATAAGCACAGACATACTTATACAGATTCTTCTGAGCTAAATGCTTAATCAGAATAGATATATTCCTATTGTACCACTGTTATAATATTGTCTTATATCTTATTGACACTTGACTTTTAGTCTTTATAACATTTATTTAGAAACTTAAAAAAAAAACTCTCCATTATGAACAACACCATACTGTAAAACTATTTCAAATAGCTTTTAAAAGTTTTCTAGTGCTTATGACTATTGTAGTTTTTAGATTTAAAGCACTATATTTTTAATTTATAAGTAAAATGACTACTAGGATTGCTAGAATAGTGAATAAAGAAACACCTTTGGGTTTTACTAAGTAGAGACTGTAATTCTATACCTTCATTACTTCCAAATATATTTTAAAACTGCCTCCTTTCCACTAGACTAAGAGACACTATAATCTGAAAATAGAATTTCACAGATCCCTTATCAATATAAATCTCCCTCTGCCATGACAATGAGCAAGTGATTTGTTCATGCTTACTTTTTCATCCTAGGTTTCTAAGAGTTAAAGAAATAGCGTATATTAATAGTGAAAAGTCCTGTTATACTCTATATAGATTTATTAAAGTCATAAAACTATTGGATTTAAATTATTGGCTTTGAAATACAAGAATAAGATACAGCTGATTTACCTTGACTAGCTATTAAGTCTTGCAAATTTGTCTGATGAGAATATAACTTGACTGAATTGTCGCTTTTGATATCACTGTTCTCTTGAATAGATGTGAACTAAGAATTTGGGACAGGGAAGAAATACTTTTTCCTAAAATCCCTTCTTTGGCTTTGAAGGGATGTTTTTATGAGAAAGAAATATTATTTCCAGAAAAATGATCTAATTTTCTGCAAATGAAGTTGTTGTAAGTCAATGTACTTAGAAGACGCTTGATCCTATATTGAAATTCTTTCTTCTTAAATAAATTGCCATCATGTACACCGAGAAAAACTGAGTAGCCAAAGTTCAACCGATCATATCATGTTTTGAAATGAATTTCTCTCTCTCTATATATATATTCGTACATATATAATAGAAAGTAATATATAATAGAAAGTAATTTGTACATATATAACTGAAAGTAATTTTACAGAGCAAGGCAGATAGTACATTTTGTTGGTCTTAGAAGACAGGATTTTTGTTATTTCAAAAGAGAACATTCTAAGACATGGGCTGGATCCAATGTGATTTTTAGTCTACTCTAACTTCGAAGATTTGAGGTTTGTCTATTTAAATATTTTATTATTTGAATTGTGATAATAATATTAGGATTCTCACTCTCAGGTATTGCCAAACTTGGGCTTTATTAAATGAGGCATTAAATCTGCAGATTTAATCTGCTAAAAAACTAAAGGAAAACATAGACAGCTGGGACAACATGAAGTTAAAAAGCAAAAGAGACAGTAACCAAAACAAGAGGAAGCCCAACCAAATGGGAAAAAAATTTTTGCCCTCCATATGAGTGATTAGGGTCTGATAACAAAGATCCACAAAGAACTCACACAACTTAGCAAAAAACAAAGCAAAAATCCCAATGGGGCAAAAAGCTAAAAAGATACTTCTCTAAAGAAGAAATACAAATGGCCAATAGGCATATGAAAAAATGCTCAACATCACCAATAATCAGGGAAATGCAAATCAAAATCACAGTGAGATACCATCTCACACCAGTAAATGACCCATATTTTTAAAAAAAGGCAATAACAAGTTCTGGTGTGGATGCGGAGAGAAAGGAACACTTTTACAGTGCTGGTGGGAATGCAAACTGCTTCAGCCATTCTGGAAAGCTGTGTGAAGGACCCTTAAACTGTTGAAAATGGAACTACCATTCGATCCAGCAATCCTACTACTGGGAATCTACCCAAAGGATACAAAAACACTAATTCAGAAGGACACCTGTACTAGGATATTTATTGCAGCACTATTTACAATATTAATAACCAGGATATGGAAACAACACAAATGCCCGAAAACAGATGAATGGATCAGAAAGTTGTGATATATGTACACAATGAAATATTACTCATCAATCAAAAAATACAAACTTATGTCATTAGCAGCAACATGGATGGAGCTAGAAGGAATCATGTTAGTAGAAATAAGCCAGAAAGAAAGAGAGAAATACCGATGGTTTCACTTATTTGAGGGCTATAGGGAAAACAACAAACAAATGGACAAGAAAAATTTATAACTAACTGTCAACAAAACTGAATCATAGAGAAAGAGAGGGAGAGGGAGGTATAATCAGGGGAGGGATGGGCACAAGAGATCAAGATGTTGGTTCACGGGTGACAAGGTGGTGGGAGAACCTCGGGATAGACAAGGATGCAAAGTATATTATATATATATAAATGAGAATGCTTTATCATTAAAAGTTAGATGAAAAAGTGTATTAATATAGGAAATTAATTTTTCTGGTTAACACTGGGTATTTAGAGCTTGCTGTTTACTAGAAACTTCAGTAAGATAGCAGTGCTGAGTATCTATGCTGAATAATGTGGTGGCCACTAACCACATGTTGCTTGCAAGCATTTGGAATGAGGCTAGTGTCACTGAGATACTGAATTTATAATTGTATGGGTTTGTAATTTAATTTCATTTTAACTTAGATATAAATAAGCGCATGTGGCATGGAGAGCACTAAGCACTAAGTGCACAGTGGAGAATGTGATCACTGAATTACTGTGAGCACTCGATCCCCTAAGTATGTTAGTGACCAGTCTTGAGCAGACTTTCATATTCAGAACACACATGTACTTTCCTGGTGAAAAATGCTTGTTATTATCATTATCTCTTTGTTGACATGAGCACCCTTCTGATCAGTGAAGGAGAGATGGGGTCTCAGACAATCTAGAAAATAAAGCAACACAAAGACAGGTTATTTTTTTTTAATTTTTAATAATTTCTCTCTCTCTCTCTGTATATATATATATATTTATTTCACATCTTTGTATTCCCCAGGGTTCACCCACCACCTCCCATCCCTGACATTCCCACCCTTCCCCCTCTCCCCAGTTATATACTGTAGTTTGGTTGTTAGCATGTTTTGACTTTTCCTCCTGGCCTTTTGCTTGTTTTTCCTATATCCCATATATTAGTGAAACCATTTGGTTTCTGGTTTTTTCTTTCCGACTTGTTTCTGCTAACATGATTTCTTCTAGGTACGTCCATGTTCTACTTATAATTGCAAGGACATGGAAACAACCCATATGTCCCAAGACGGATGACTGGATAAAAAAGATGTGTTATATATACACAATGCAATATCACTCATCAATTAAAAATGACAAATTTGAAGAATTTGAGAAAGCAATGAAAACAGGTTAACTGGGCTGTAGACTGACCTAATAACTGCAGAAAGGGAGAATATAATGATAAGCAACATTTTATTCCTAGAGACTCCCAAGCTCTTTAGGATGTCCCTAAGACTTGTCTTAACACCAGGGTCTAATGGTAGCGGATGTCCCCTGAGGAATGGTGAGATACCAAGGGCTCTTTGTGGCATTTAGTTTTCGGAGACCTCTCATGGCCCCACGGGAAAAGAAAGAAAACGAAGCCTGCCCTTGTCAAGTGCCTGGTTTTACAAGCTTGAATGCTGCCACAGAAGAAGGTGCATTTCCCTTAACAATGGGGAGGCAACTTTTGAGGCAGCTGCGGTCACCTGGGCTCCTAGGTGGGCCCCCGGTGATCCTGAACTGCATAAGAACCCCGCGCCTTCCACTTAAGTGGTTCTCAACAACACATCAGCATTTCTTTTCCATAAGTTGCTGTTTGGCCAAGGCTTCTTGGAGGCGGCTCAGCTCAGCTCCCTGTGATAGGAGCAGGGGCAGCTGGGAGGCTGGGGAGGCCTTCAAGCTTGGGAGACTGAATCAGAGCAGGGCTCATCTTTCGTATTTGCTGGTTGATGCTGACTGTTGGCCAGAAAAACTCCGTGTGGCTGCTTGGCTTTCTCGCAGCGCGGCAGCTGCTTTCCAAAGCAACCTAAGGCATCCAGGCAGAAGCCGTGTTGCTTTTCCTGACCCAGCCTCGCAAAGTGCCAGGCGAGGCTTTGCCATCGTCAGCCTCACTGAGACGCCAGAGGAGGACCTGTGGGTCCTACCTCTTGCTGACATGTGGATGAATGCTTCCGGGACACCTTGAATTTCTCTACAGCTTTTGTTCTTGCACTTTATAGTATCCACGACTTAATGTGATTTTCAACTTTATAAGAGATCTCAACTATTTTCATCACGCATGTGGGAAATGCACACTCCTTTATTGCTCTCCTAAGGTGAAGGTTAATAAGCCTTGGAGGCTCATGAATAGCCTGCTATAGGATACCTTGTGATGATACACAGGTAGTGTTTCTCAAGCTTTCACGTCTGTACAAAGGGCCTCAGGATCCTGTTTCCAATGCAGATTCTGAAGCAGTAGGTCCGAGTGGGGTGCAGGTTCGAGTGGGTCCCGAGATTCTGTGTTTTCTTAACACGTTTCCAGGTGATGCTGGTTAGTGGTATTGGCTCATATTCTGAGCAGAAAGAACTTAAATGTATTCCCCTGCTACCACTTTGGAAGTTGGATTGTAAAATAGTATTAGGTCGTACACAGCGACGATTCACACATTGAAAGTTTTCCTTACGACTAATTGCACAATCAAATGCTACACACAAGGGAAGTGTCCAGCACACGAGAGCTGGAAGGAATTCATCTGCAAAGCCTTAACTGGCCTTCCAGGCTCCTGCGGTGACTCCCCACCGAGGTCAGCCCTGTATCCATGCCAGTCACATGCAGTCTGGGCTGTAGCTGCAAAATGACTACAGTGTCGTTTGCGTCTGTCAGCCCGTGCGTCCCTAAATGCTCTCAGAAATAAAGAGAAGCCGTATTATTTAGAATAATCATCTTAATTTTCTCTACTCTGTTCCTCCATTTGTTTGGACCCCTCCTTCTTGATTTGGATCCTTGTCTTGTAAATTCATGTCTTTTGACTTCTAACAACCCAACTGCTCACCACCCCCTCCCTCCCCGTGTTCCCACCCCTTAGACTTTTATCCAAGTACCTGGTCAAGGATAGGTGCTTAAAATAGTATTTGTAGAAATAACAGCAAGCAGGTAGAGAGCCTTTATTTCGGGGACACACAAGTGACTGAGAGTGAGCTGGCCATCAGCTTGAGTTAATTTGACACTTTCCTTGTCAGTGCTACCCACTGTATACTAAGGACAGCGCTGGTTTCCCTGGAATAGCTGTCCCACTCGTAGAACGGGAATTATTTTAGCAGAACTATACCAGTTTATAATTTACAGTTGCATCTTAGATGTGCATCTGGCTGACTTTCCTTTACATTGAATTGAAGCTAGTTTCCAAACCCCCATTTCTACCATTTTTCCAAACAAAAGTAACTTAGTTACTCTATATTTAAATGTGGTTAGTGCAGGATGGAGACGTAATTAATTTACCATTTTCCTTTTTTCAATACTTCATCACTTCTACCTAGGAACAGCATAAGATTTTGGAGAATGTAGACAGAATTCATGTTTTTGTTTTTTTTCCTGTATGCGTTGTGTCCGTCAGCTATTGTGTGAAACAAGTCACCCCAGAACTCAGTGGCTTACATGACAAACTGTTATTGCTCACAAGTCATTGCTGCTGGGGGTGGCTTATGGCTTAGGGGCTCAGCTAGCTTCATTCTAGTATCTGTGGCTCTGCTGATTTGCCTGAGGCTCATTCAGCTACCCAGTGTTCCTGTGCTGGTTTTCTGGTTTAGGAGGACTTTTGTAAGGATAACGGGACTGGCCTGCCCCAGATCTTTACACCCCGGCATGGTAGCCCTGGCCTAGTCAGGGGTACTGGCAAGGTTTCGAAAGTAGATGTAGAGGTGCATTGAGCCTGCTAAGACTCGAACTCACACCTTTCCACTGCACTTCAGTAAGTCAAAAGGCCAGACCAGTTTCAACAGCTGGGGAAACAGATCCCACGTGTAGGGCGAATGAATTGTTCCGGTAGTTTAACTCTCTGCCACCATTAGCCTCGATGGCCAGCTCCTGTGGAATTGTGCCGCCCCATGAGTGTATATATCTGGCCCAATGGGTATGCACATGTGTGAGTGGGCTAACCTGGGCCTAGAAATTGGCAATAGAGGGGTGGCATCACCTTGGGAGGGGAGCACGAAGAGGAGAGAACTTGAGTGTAGGAGAACGCAAGACAGAGCCCAGACAAAGAACATGAAGATTCCCGGGGGGGGGGGGGGGGGGGGGTTCACCTACTTCCAGCCCCTCCCCCCCCCCACCCCTGTGGCCAGGTAGGGCCGAGCCTCCCTACCTGGTGTGCCTGTGTATGTGGTTCCCTGAGAGAGTAGTAAAGTCTGTTAACCCCACCAAAAAGGCTCTGACATTCTTCTTTAGCTGCTAGAACTGACAATGAACCTACCCGGATTGGGACAGTTGGAGTTAGCCACCTCATGATGGGATTGACTTCAAAACCACATTGCAAAGAGGGAGGGGTGAAGTATTGTAACAATTTTTGTACTCAGTCTCCTGTGTGATGTTGGAGGGGAAGTCTCAGGTTTTTCTGGAAACATCAATGGGGGGGGGGGTGTCTGAATTTTCTATGATTTTGGATCATGATGCCTACATGTATTCTCTTTATCTTGATATCAAATTCCTTTTGGATGTTTATTATTCCATCTCATGGATAATTTTGAGCTCTCCTGTATATATTTATTAATTTCACGCTTAGCATCTTAACACACAAAACACTTTACTATGTCGTGTTCCGTCTGTCTCTACCAATTAGAATGTAACCTCTTTGAGAGAGCAATTTTCCTTTGTTGTGATTATAGCTATAGTCCCAACAGAAATCAGTGCCCGGAACATGATAAGTTGGTGGAGAAGTTAGTTGACTGAATACATGATCGAATGGGAAAATTCAGTGAATTCCCTCTTTTTGTCTATCTGCCCACAGGTATCTCCTATGTTACTGATTCTCTGCTATCTAAGCCTCAGCTCTCTTAAATGCCGGACAAATCTTTATAATAAAAGCAAACAGATTTGTCTTTCTCAAGTTCATGACTATAAGGATTGAAAACCCTACCTTAAAGGAAGAGTATTTCTGTTATTCGTTTTTATTTCATTTAGAAGTTCAGTCAATTCTTGACTATATTCTTCTCCCTACGAGGATAAAGAATTCCAAAGAAAAAATAATGGGCTTGAGGAAACATAAAGGGAAAATAACCTTTCTAAATCAATACCTCAAAATATTATCCTGCTTTACAAGTTGAAACTGTACCATTTCCAGCTGATTCCAATTATGATGATTGGTCAGAGGACAAAGTTCAGCTGCAGCATGTAATTTCCTTGAATTAATTTCATTTTTAAGGCAAAAATATCATGTCCAAACTCACTTGTAATGAGTAAGATGACACAGGGTTGAGTGTCAAAAGCGCACGTGTGTTGCCACTGTTTTTTTTTTCCCACTGTTAATTCTAGTGTAAGGAAATACTAGTCTGAATTACAGGGAAAATATCAGTAACTATATTAAATTAACTGCACATATATCTAAGACTAGATTAGATTACCTACATACCATGTTTCCCCAAATCTTGTCCAGAGCTATTAAGTCATTATCTAGGTTGCTCTTCCTGCTTTAGTTTTCTTTGTTGATCTATTTTGAATGTCATAATCACTTGCCTCAACCTCACCTACTATCAGACCACTAGTTAAAAGACTAAGTTCCTAGAAAGAACGCAGCACATTAGACATGATCCACATTTCTTTAAACAGTGTTCCAGATTTGCTATAAAATTCTCAAATACCTTTTCTTTGTATTCCGTAGTGGCCACATGGGACAAAGTTACTGAAAAATGTCATGAAATGCAGTCTGTAATGGGAGTATGAAGTGGGCCAGTGTTAGGTAATAATGTTTGGAACCTAGTGAAGGATGTCACATGAGCATACAGCAGCACACCGTATCCTAGAAGAGTATTTATATTAAAATCCAGTCGAAAGTGACATAGGAGGGAAGGTGTGCATGTCCTGGTTGTTATATCATAATCAAGAAAGGTTCTCTCTTCAGTGTCTTGGCTCACCCTTCCCCCTATGGTGCCAGTCATCACATTCCTTCTAGATCATTCCTGTGTGCCTGGTGACACAACCAGATTCTTCTCATTCTTTTTAAAGGTTTTACTTCTTCTCAAAAAGAAGGAAACTGGCATACTATATGCTAGTTTCAACCCTGCTAATTTACCAAAAACATTGCTTATTAGACTTCGTGTTAGCCAAAGATCCCACCAGTGGTTTATTTTTTCTCTTTTGGATGCGATCAGCACAGATCACTGAGAAATGTTACTCGGGATTAAGATTGTGGAGTACCCATTTAAATTCTGAATTACAGTAAGCTCCAAGCTCTTAGATCATTTGTGTAAATTATTTTTCATGGGCCTACTGACATTTGTATATATGAACCCAACCTGGTAAAACTTGGACTTTTTGTTGTCTTGAGAGCGGGGGCAATTTTTAGCTAGCTCTAGCCCTCTTTGTGTTCTTTTTTTCCTTTTTTCACCAACAAATAAATAGTTTACTTTCAGATTTTCCTAAGGCAGTAGCATCTTCTTTGTAGAAGATACTGGTTCTGTTTCTGTTTTTGGCAAGATGCAACAGAAATGGCAGAACAATGTAAGAATGATAGTGGGAAATAATTCTAGTTGTTAGGCACATATAAATAATAGGAAGGGTGATATTTGTAAAATTGATATCTCTATACTCAGAGATGATATAGAGCAGTAAAAACTAAGAGAAGACAGTATTTGAGAGAATTATGGACAAAGACATATCTTCCTGTATATGATTTGAAGCATGGAAGAAGAATCACACAGAGAATATGATGTTAGAGCTTTAATGTGTGCTTTATTTCAGGAAAGGAGAATTGATTTGTACCATAGCTTTTGAAACTAAAGCTTTATTTTAGAAGAATGTCATATTTTTTCAAACTGGAATTCTGTAAGAATTTGTGCCCCTTAAGAGCAGTAATTGCATCGTTAATTAATCACCAGACCTCTACTGAGTATTTTCCAGATGCAAGATTCCATCATGGTGGGTGACTCTCTAAGTACAGTGGGAAGCCTTCCTTCTCTTGGAGTGACGGTCATCTGGAGAGGCTCACTTGAACAAACCTTACCTTGGCTTCCAACTAATACTCTCTTTTAGTTTCTGCTAACCCTTTAGAGGCTTTTTGCTGGTCTCCTTTTATGGGGGATACCTTCTTCCATCTATTTTTTTTTGGTGTTGATATTTCTCAGGTTTGATTAAACTCTCTTTGGGGGTAATTTGATCCTATAACTTTGCTTTGCTTTATCTACTTCCTGTATACTGATGACACCCAAAATCTCATCTCTAAATTGAACACATATGCCCTAAAATCCATTCCCATAAACAAGGTAACTGCATAATATATTGACAATGTTGGAACATTTGGGGGGGCAGTAAACCCCCCAAAACAGGGGGTGTGGGCAACAGTCATAAACAAAAAAATTCTCTATTATTTTTTTCCATCAAGGTAAAATGTAGATATGGCGACATACATGGTTCTTAATTGTGTACGTATTACTGGGCAGTAATGTTTAATGTATAATCTTAAGATTAATGTGTGGTTCATAATCTCTTAGATGAATTTTGACAAATATGCACCCATTTATCCAACACCCCAATCCAGATATAAAATGTATCTATCATCCCTGAAAGTTTCCCCATGCCCCGTTCCTATCCACAGCACACCCATAGGTAACCACCATTCTCCTTTCCCCCCTGTTTTAAATGCTTGTATATGGCTTCCTGTTTAATCCTGAGATTGCTTAATGGTGCGATTTTTAAAATTCCCACACATGTTTCTTTAGTTATTGCTTCTTGCATCCCACTCCTTCCTGACTTCAATTCTAGTATTTCCTTAGAAGTCCCTTCAAGAAAGGGTCTATGGGTGATAAATTTCCTCAGCCTTTATTCACACTATTCTGCTTTTTATTGCCTGTCTCTAATTAATGAATTTTGCCTGTCTCTAGTGTCATATAAATTACTCCTTTTCATAAACAGTGAACCAGTATTCATGCTTATAAAAGATATTGCATTATTACATGTTTAGTGAGCATAGTTGATTGAAATGTATTGCATTGAAGAGAATTTTCTAAGTATTTCATAGCCCACTTGCTATAGGAGTCAGAAATTATGGTCACTAGTTAGGCTGACCTCACATTTCCATAGACTGCTGAAAGCCTGCTTTTGGAATTCAAATGGTATCTTCTTTTGCTTTAATAAAAACGAGCAAGAGAATGGGTATCTGCCTCATTCAGCAAGTTTCTGCTTAATAAGGCATACTTGGAGCGTTAGAAAATATGCCAACGCCTGAGCAAGAGTCCTAACGAGCTCTGGTGGGGCAATTGCACGTTAGAATTCCAAATAAGGAGAGGCTAATTGTCGGCCAAATTTACAGTCAAAGAAGAGGGATCAAGTAGTATACCAATGTCAAGATCCGGGACTCCATCCCACGTTAGGATATGAAAACCTTGAATGTTCTCACCCATTAACTCCTGACTGAAGCTCTTCTATTGGACTTCTGCCCGGAAGTGCTGGGGGGTGGGAGGGGAGTGCTTTATCAAATTGCAAAGCAAGTGAATTCAAAATGAGTGCAAAAACTTTATCGAGTACCACTATAAATTGTTCCACAACATTAAGAAGAGTCTGGCTTAGAGTAGACACTTAATAAATAGTTAATAAATAAATGAACAAATCATTTTGGATATTCTTAATGCACGGAAGTAGCTATTGAATTTCGAGTGCACTATCAAATTTAATAATCTTCTGAGGAAAAGAAGTACTTTCATTTCTTAAAATAATATCTGTTCAGCTCTCTAGTGAAATATTGTGTGTAGAAAATGGAATAGTTGAGACTTTTGGAGGGACTAATGAGCCTTGCTGGTATTATTGAAGAAATTTTTATAGTTTTAAATGATCTGAAGTTGGAGTCAGATTACTTCCACATGACATAGAGGTTAAATCGGACAGCAGTTTTTCAACTTTTGGCCAAAGTATTGCGTTTCCACCCAACCAGTTCAATCCCCTCTCAGCAGCCATCTCCACACACATTGCCCTTCAGCTGTTAGCCTCTGAAGGGCTATACTTTTGGAAAAAATAATATTTTTCATTTTCCTCAGTGTAACCTATAAACCATACGAATACCCCATATTTTTATGAAATTGCTATAGAACTGAGAAAATAGGTATTGACTGCGGCAAGGGACTAATTCTGACACTTCTTTTTAAGAAAGAGGGGTAGTTGGTAGACTACATGGAGCTGTGGTCTATTTGGTGAATGTTGCCAATTCTAAAATCATTTTGTCCCTTAGGATCAAAATAATAATTTCTACATTGATTTATGTCATGGTGCACTCGTTTATCCAGATGAGATTGCATTATCTAGTCAGCTCATTAAATCAATAGTTCCAAATGTTCATTAAGTATGTCAACTATGTCATTTGGGAGTTGGATCAGAGGATATTGGATATGAAATCAAGAAAATAAGAGTAATTATTTGAAAGGACAACAGGAAAAAAATGTAAGGTGTGTGATTTATTGAGTTTCCTTGATGAAGTCCTGTGACTTTGGATATCAAGCCTCTAGTTTGTAAAATGAGAGGACCGTCTTTGAAATTCCTAATTTATCTTTAATAAACTGAGATGCTATAAACAGTTTACTCTTATAATGATAATGAAAGGGATGGAAGATAGCCTTTTAGAAAGAATTGTGAATCCGCTCCAAAAAGCTTAAGAGACTAAACACCAGAGCTGGGGCAAGGGTGGAGGGGGTGGGGTTGGGGGAGGGGGAGGGTTCTCCGAGGAAATTTGAAAGCCTATAAAATAATCAAGAGATTTAATTCTTTGGGTCCTGTTAAATGGTAAGATGTTCTGCCTCAGTCTCGGGATGATTAAATTACCCTAACATTTCTTTGAAATAGGAATTGGGTAATTAAATATGGAACTATTTCTCCAGTGGGAAAGTCATCAGAAGGGGAGAGACTGTGGGGAAGAAGGTGGGAGAGCGAAGAGAAACTAGGTGATTAAAACCAAACAAGTTCACTGCAAAATCGAAAGGGCTTGTTTTTAGAGCAACTCAAGTTTTTAAAGCACTTTAAGTACAACACAAAGCAACTTAGTTACTTCATAATTATCAATTCGTTTTGGCCCGGGAAATGAAGTGTTCTTATGGAGATCTTTTCTGCTCAGCAAGTCTAGTTGAAATGTAGGAAAAGAGAGCGATGAAAGAAACTCACGCTGTGTGCGGGGCTGAAGCACTGCCATTACCGAACACCAAGGCCCCATGGGCCAGGGTAGATGACGCTTAAGCATTAGTTCATATTTTTCCAATTAAGCATAAGTTGTGTTTCTTTATGTGTTACAAAGGAGTTAGTCATTTAGTCCCCATAAGGAGTATTTTATCAGAAGCAACAATTATAGCCAGAGACAAAGGAGTCTCTAACGGGATTACAGGACTTCTCCATGCTAACAGGATCCCACTCCATACATAGCTAATTGTGATGTAATGGTGATCGCTTTTGGAATGAAAATGGTTGTCAATAAAGGAAGTTGGCAAGATACTGTGACTGAAATGGTGGTTGAGGAGTTCCAGGAAATTTTCTACAACTGTACAATTAATCATCAATGAAATGAACATAAAATCAGTATTTAGCTTGAATTTTTTCTTAGTCTTTTGTTTGTTCAGTTTGTGTGGGTTTGTCTCTCTGGATACTTTATATTTGTAGAGCTGTGACAGACTTGGAAGAGGTACCTCAAATGGGTTAGATAGCTCCAAATTTCAGTATTAAAATTTAAACATTGTCATAGTACAACATGTTTTAATCAGAAATCTGTATTTTTTGTCTGTTTTGGTCACCATAATCTATTGGTCTCAAATGGAAAAGGGCTCCCCCCACATATACCATTCAAATCTCCAGTTATAGAAGTGATGCATCAGCTGGTTATACCCCTGCCAACATCAAAAATGTTCTTAACTAGTAATTCTGCAGGTTTTGCTTTTATTGGGCCCCAAATTTGCTCCAACATCCCACTGGATGGGAGTACAGTCTGGTTGCAGCATCTGGCGTGCCCTCAGTTGCAGCTGAAATGGTGGCTGTGGATTTAATTTTGGGCTTCAGAAAACCTGTGTGTATGACCCATAATTTCTACTAAATAGTAATGTTTCTTATTTGAAAAAGAAGAAATAATAATACAGTCAGGATTATTGTAGAGAAAACCAAGGAGATAGCGACTATGAAGGACTCCGTAGAGTAACAGATGCCTAACAAGTACTCAACAGACAGGAGCTGTTGTTATTGCAGAGGAAATATGACAGAACAGGTGTGGGACTGACCCTTCCTTTCATGTTCTCTATACTTTTTCATGTGTGTGTGTATGTGTGTGTGTTTGCGTGCCCATGCTTCTCAAATTCTGCTCCAATGAGACATTCCTCTTTGTTAGTATCCTGATTAATTAAGAGAAGGATACTTTGTTTTGCAGGAAGCAACATTAAATACTGTGTGGCATCGTAGGGTGAATTTGGAGCTGTCCTCATTTGATCTAATCATGTAATCTCTATGCCCCATGTTCGTCACTGCTGCTTCCTTCCTTCTCTGTAGCCAGTAGTTGGATGGGGAGTGTGGATATGCCATAATTCTTGCATGTCCAGAAAACACATTTTTGTGGCAGAGAATATTTTTGAAATGTCAGCCCATGCTTCTTTCCCTTGTATTCTGTCTTCTTGCACCCCTTGTGTTTGGGCAGTTAGGTCATGTGATGAAGTGTGTTCATGACAGACACTCAAAGACTCTCTTCCTATTTGGATTCCAAACTCAAACTCAGACTGAAAAACCCAAGGCATTAAACAAACTGAAAAACTTAGGTCAAAGAGTAATATTTCTTCCACTCAGTACTAGAGAGGTACCCAAAATGAGGCATGGAGAGTCAGAGGGATGACAAAAACCTTGGTTTTGGAGTTTTCAGGAAGTCCCCTAGGACTCTACTGATCCCTATTTTCCACTAAACATTTGGGTACATCTGTGGGATCCAAGGACTGAGGATGCCTACAGTTCATGCCTCTCCCTTCTGCTCCCCAAAGTAAACAGGACCTAAGTAGGGGCAAAACATATTAGTTCTGAGACCCCAGCCACATAGCTTCCCAGTGCCAGTACTGGGTAGCAGCAGCAGCAGGGTATGTTTTATACCCTTGCCAGTGGCACAGACCTGGCTCAGATAACTGATGCATCTGAAGAGGCGTTGCAGATGGTACAAGGGGACAAACCACATACATCTTCAATGATGTGGACATCACCATAGCACCATAGCAAACAGCCTGACATTATTGCTCCCACTCTAACACCTTGTCACTCAGTGGGTCAGCTATTTCCTGCTATTTAAATTATCTTTAGAGATAGATTTCTTGAGACTCAAAATGGAATGTAATCTCAGATTGAGAAGGTCTTTGAGCAATGTTTGTGTATGATCTTAGACTGTGATCCAGTTTCATTTTCTGTCACGTGTCTGCCCCATTTCTCAATCCCATTTATGGAAGAGACTTTCTTTGCTCCATTGAATGCTCTTAGCACCTTTGTCATAAATGAGTTGTCTGTATCATGTGGGTTTATCACTGGGTATTCAATTCTATTCCACCAGTGTTCCTGTTTTTATTCTAATACTGTACTATTTTGATGAACTTTGTATTATTTGACGTTGGAGAACATGATACCTCCATTTTCGGGGTTCTTTTTCTTCAGGATTGCTTTGGCTATTTGAAATCTTTTTGTTCTATACAAAATTTAGTATTTTTTCTTCTATTTCTATGAAGAATGTCATTGGGATTTTCATAGGGATCCATTGGCCTGGTTGGACCTTGATGGAATTGTGTTCAGTGACATAAGTCAGTCAGATGCAAAAGGTAAAAAAAAACGAACAAATAAAATCAAGTCCTTGGATTCTGACAAAAGATTGGTGTTTACTACAGGGGAAGGGTCGGTGGGTAAAATAGGTAAAGGGGGTTGATCGTATGGTGGTAGATGGAAGCTTTCGGTGGTCATCATGATGTAGCACATCCAGGGTTGAACTATAAGGCTGTATTCACGAAACTTGTGTAATGTGATCAACCCATCACTTCAATAAGAATTACCAAAAAAGAAACTCCTAAGTTTGTGGAATGAAATTGGTATCTGCTCAAGTGCAAGTTCATTTGGAGAACTGAACAACAAAGGGTAGGCTCGAAATAAAGCTGAACATGCAATCTGATTTAGATTTTATTCCAGGGTAGGAGCAGAAGCAATGACCAAGGAAATAGAGAACTCTCATTAGTATGAGCACATCCATTCCCAGCATGTGCGTGAGGGAAGAAAATTGGCTTAGGTCTGTCTTGGTGACTTCAGTTAATTTAAAAGGCAGATGAAGCTAGTTTCATCTGATCTGTGTCACTAAGAAGAACATGAGCAGTGATGAAGCTCTGCAACAAAGCAAACGAGCTGGGCTCCACACATTGGCACATTCTTGGAATGTATGTGTGGAGATGACTTTGACGTTAATGAGACCAGCCAACGTGCTGCAAGCTTGCAGTTACCACTGGTTCTGAACAGGGGACCCTAATTTGGAACAGTATTCTCCGGCCTGAACAATCATGAATATCTCCTAGGCACATCTTAGAAATATCAATTTCTGGCATCGAGGGGGAGGGGCTTGACTCTGGAGGCAGTGCATGAGCCACAGCACGTGGGGGTGGTGGTGGTGGTGGTGGATAACACCCTCCTCTGATTTACTCTCACTCCAGTTAAGTACTCAGCAGGAATAAGAAGAGCATGAACATGAATAACCCAGCTACAGACACAGAATGGGTGAGGGAAACGGATAAACATCCCAGTCGCACACAAACCATAGAGCCACTGCATACAGGACAATGACTATGGTGATGACATCACAGAGTCACGCCTGTGTCCTCACCCAGGGATGGGAGCCAAAATCCTGGTCCAGAGATGCCTTCTAAGGGGGCAACGCACCTCTCCCTGCTCCACTTGGGAGGAAGGCTGCAGAAATGTGGCATCAGCCCCACAGCACAATTGCAAATGGAGAGAGAGGTGATGAGCTGCACTGGTGAGTTGCAGACACCTGTCTCCTTGTGGAGCTCTACTGACAATGGCTGGGAGCAAGGGCCCCTATGCCAGAGGCCAGAACTATAAGGCAAAAAAGCAGCAAAAGTGCACAGAGGTCAGATTGGAGGAGACAGCTAGCAAGAATGAGGGGGCATTGATGGTGAGTATGAACGGGCTTCCTGACACAAAATTAAGACTGAGGAACTATGCCATGACCCAGGAGCAATGACCCTCACCCAGGAAAAGGATACTGCCTCAGAAAAAGAAGAGACCAACAGACTAAACATAGAGCAAAAAAAGAGCAAAGAGAGAGGAGTCTGAAGGATGTGGTGCGGAGGGGGGGCTGGGGGACCTGGAGGGGGAAGACATTCTCAGGGTTACCAACAACCATAAAGAGATGGCCGATGTAAAGAATTTTAAAATTAAAAAAATATTTATCTATTTCTAGGATTGATTCCAGATTTGTTGCATCTGTCTCTCCAAGGTTGAAGCTTCAGATTTATTTTTTAAATTAATTATATATATATATATTTTTCCTTACATTGTTGTGTACCCCAAAGTTCTCCCACCACCACATTACCTATGAACTGTTATCATGATCTCTGCTGATTTGTATTTCTAATGTGCATGTCAGGTGACACCCAAATAAAGCAGAATAGGCCAAGCAACATTTGGATTTAGATACAGAATACGTCCTAAGTCTTCTGGAATGAGCCACAGTTTGGGGAAGGTGTACGCAAAGGGCACTGGAAAAAATGCCCCGGGTTTGAATTCGTACCTCAGCTACGCCTCTTGTACAATGGGACAGCATCAGATACTGTGTCTCCTGGGGTTGTTACATCAGGCACTAGGAGAGTGTCTGGAACATGACTGGTGTCTAACAAATGTCAACCATCATTATGAGTTTTTTTTAAACTCTCTACCAGGAATGAAAAAGTGAGGATGCACTCATTGACAAGTAGCAAGGCTCATATTTTATCGGTTTTTGATAGTGTCCAAATGTTTTCTCTTATTTAATATTCATATCTTTGAGGCATGAGTCTCCAGAAACCCATTTCATCAGGGAATTTCAGCCTCAGAAGCATTGGGCAGCTTGTCAAAAGTGCCCAGCTGCAGTTCCTTGTGCGCCTTGGGTCTTGGGGTACTAGTTAGCATGGAGGTGTTCATAGGAAATTTTGGGGGATCTTGATAAGATTCTGATTCAGGTAATCAGACATGGGGCTGCATTTCTAGTGATTTCTTATATATTTTTCATTGTTTACATATTTATGTATATATGTGTGCATATACACACACTTATTATATATATACAAATATATGTATACATAAAATATCATTGAATTCCCTGGGGTTTTCCCTCCACCTTATCACCTGTGAACTTTCCTCTTGATCTTCCTGTGCTCCTCCATTCCCTGATTTCTCTCTCCGTCTCCCCCTCCCTAGTTGTTTGCTCCAGTTCTGTTGTTATCTTATTTTGACTTTTTCTTGGCCTTTTGTTATTCCTATACCCCATCTACAGGTGAAGCCATATGGTTTCAGTGTTTTTCTTTCTGATTTATTTCTGTTAACATGATTCCCTCTAGGTCCATCCATGTTTCACAAATGCTTCATATTTGTCAGTTTTAATGGCTGGATAATATTCCATTGTGTACATATACTCTATCTTTTTCAACCATTCATCAGTTTGGGGGCCTTTGGGGTGTTTCCATGTCCTGGCCGTTGTCGATTTTGCTACTGTCAATAGTGCTATGATAAACATCTGTGCACAGGTGTCCTTTTTGAATGAGTGTTTTGGTGTCCTTTAGGTAGATTCCCAGCAGTGGGATTGCTGGATCAAATGGTAGTTCCATTTTCAGTAGTTTGAGGGTCTTCCACATAGCTTTCCATAATGGCTGGACCAGTTTGCATTCCCACCAGCAGTGTAACAGTGTTCCCTTTTCTCTACATCCACCCATGGAAGCACTTGTTGTTGGTCTTTTTTTTTTTTTTTTTAATATGGGCCTTTCTTACTAGTGTAAGATGGTATCTCATTGTGGTTTTGATTTGCATTTCCCTGACTATTAGTGATGTTGAGCATTTTTTCAGATGCCTGTTGGTCATTTGTGTTTCCTCTTTGGAGAAGTATATTTTTAGTTCTCCCCATTTTTTACAGTTTAGTTCTCCCCATTTTTTTGACTGGGCTTTTTGCTTTGCTTTTGCTAAGTTGTTGAGTTCTTTGTGAATTGTTGTTATCAAACCCTTATCACTTTTATGGAGGGCAAATTTTTTTCCATTCAATTGGGTTTCTTTTTGTGTTGGTTATTATTTCTAGTGACTTCTATGTGATGCTGATCATACCTTGATCTTACCTTGAGGAACAAAACATTCCTTTGAGAGTCTGTTGTTGCTGAAGTCTGTCAGGCCTTCCTGCTGTAATCAGGCTTTGGAGAACTCCCCAAAGAGCAGTCATCTTTGCTTTGTGGGAGAAAATAAATAAGTATATGAATATACAAATGATTCTTTGGGACAATGTAAACCCAGTAAACTCTGTTTATCCCCGTGGTGACAGAAAGACTAGCTTGCTTGTTCTAATGCTGCAAATTGAATACTGCTGTGTGTACTATGCCTGATCTTCCAAAGGTAGGAGCACTCAGCTTCAGCAGTTTACATTTAGCACAAAGACTACACTGGATATAATTTAATGCTGGTGAGAAGGCATTATAGGATTTTGTAGATATGCTGCAATCATTACCCTGGCAAAAAGAAGAAGAGCTGGTTAATAGAGATGTCCAACTGATAGAATGCTGTATAAACCAGCATCTGAGACACTTTGGGTGATGATTCCAGATGAACTCGGAAAGATGACACATCAGAAATACATGGACTAATATTCCATTATCCATCCCTGCACCATCCAGATAGATTCACAGTTTATCTATTCTGTCATAAAATCCAAGTGAACAAGTACAAGCTATTGCTTCATTCTGTAACTGAAAGACTGTGAGGCATAGAGATTTACTGAGTATCTGTTCTAGTATCAGTCACAGTAAAAATAAATGCTCAGCTACACACACTCTCAGGAAGTGCGCTGGCATAGTAATCCCAGTGTGGGGGTGTTTGTGCATGTTCAAACCCCCGCACACGTGGGAAAATATGTGAGTATGAGAACTGAGCTACAGTTCACTGGCCTTTAATAAAGTTATTTAGCTCTAATCCTTTAGTAGCTATAAGAAAATCACAAAGGCTTGATTCAGATGGGTACCAGTAAAGTGAAAAGAAGGGAGAAAGCCTAGATTTTAAGGAAACTAGTTTCATCAAATCCTCCCAAGCAGCACTACGTAAAGCTCAGCCTCACAGCTGAGAATTAAAGAGAGACATGCCAAGACAATAACTCTTGGAGCTCTAGAGTGAGGTACCATCCATTTCCCTTTTCCCCTTAGTGCTTTCACTGGGATTCTCCCACAGCACCCTGGGGACCCAGAGGGGTAATATCTATTCTTATGTATACAGAGACTGATTTTTCCTTCCCGCCTTCTGTGGGTTCTTAAAGTAGCCAGCCCTATGGTTTTTGAACTTCTTTTAATGCCATCAGCATGGAATGGGAAGAGCCGTGTGAGTTGAGTTACCTACTTGATAACATTCATGCTGTGCAACAGCCAACCACAGAATCTCCCTGGCAAACACCAACATGCATGTAGTCTCATGATGCTGGTATTTGGCTGTGAGTAAACTGGTCTAAATTGCATTCCACTGGGGTGACTGTCCTTCTGAGTCTCAAGGTGATGACAAGGTGCAAGTGGGCAAGTGGAAACACACGCAAGCTTTCTTAACACTCAGCTTGGAAATGGTGCACTGTCTTATCTTCATGTTTATTTGGTCCAAGGAAGAACTGTGACTGAAGTCACAGTCTAGAGGTGGGAAGACCAGGATTCATGAGGATGCTTTGTTAATTTAGAGTGCCCAGGTACAGGGTTGGGGAAGATTTGGGTTGTTATTGCAATGATACACACTGGAAGACAGAGCACTTAGATCTGTTTTAAGTTGAAGACAGCTTGTGTAGGAAGGAAGACAGATGACTAGCATTGCCCAACAAAGGACAGGCCGCTCAGTGAAATGTGTTTCAGATAAATGATATCTATTTTTATCTGTTTCAATATGTCTCATGCAGTATTTGGTGATCGGCTGGGAGTTCATTGGTCTCTTTAGGGTCCAGGCAGTCTTTGGGACCTACTTAGAAGAAATGGTGACTGATTATTTATCTTTCATTCAGATTTAAATCAGTGGATTGTTATTTTGTTCACCTCAATCTGGCAACCCTAAGGGTGAAGCAATCAACAGTGAGAGCGACCACAAAGCCAAGGAGGGATGACTCTTAGATAGAATGAGCTTTGCAAAACTGTCATATGTTCTACCACGTTCTGCCTTTATTCTTGCCTTTTTCCCTCCAAGAGTACAGTTTCTGGCAGAGGTGATGTTCTGCCAGAGCCAGGGTGGTTTACTAGCTTGCAGCCTTTCTGATAGTTTGGGCATCTGAACGATTGGTCATACTCATGCAGTACCAGCTGTTCAGTATTTTGACTTCCACTCCTGGCTACTTCCACTCCTGGCAGACATGAAGGTACCTGAGTGTGAGTTAATTATGAGGCCCACTGAGAAAGCTGATCATTTTGTGCCTGACAAGGCATTCATCTTTTACTGAGCCCCCCCTCCCAATTTTTTTAAAAGTGAAACTAAGCATCATGAGCAGAAAGGACCACTTTATATATAACCATCTCAGCAAACAGAAATGTTGGGTGTTACAGGAACAGCGTGTCTTAGAAAGCAATTTTAAGCACATCTATTCTTATCGGATGGTTCCTTTTTAATTGCTAATTGATAAACTGCACCAAACTTTATGCTTTGTAATAAAACTATAGAATCTGAATACATGTGTATCTTTTATTATAGCATTAGTGTAACATTAACATTAGTTTAACATGTAACATTAGTGTAACATTAACATTAGTGTAACATGTAACATCACTTTACAACAGTATATGACTCAGAGCTGTGATCACCTCTCAGTTCTGTGGGGCCAGCACGACATAACTGGATTCTCAGCTCGCCATCAGAGGCTACAGTGAAGGTGCCCATCAGGCTGAGTCTTTATTTGGAGACTGGTGAAAACCCACTGCCAAGTGCATTCTTGGGGGTGGCAGATTCGGTTACTCGCAGTTGGAGGACTGATGTCCCTGTTCCTTGGTTGCCTGCCAGCAGAAGCCACCCTCTGTCCCAGAGGCCACCCACTTTCCTTAACACATGGCACCTGACATGCCAAGCTACCTACAGCACTACACAACTCTGACCTTGTCCTCTGTAGCCAGGCAAAGAACGGTGCTTTTAAAGGGCTCACATGTTCCACCTGCCCACCTCCATGTACCCTGTGTCCTAAGATCAATTTATCACCGGACTTTTTCCCACAGTGCCTAACTTACTGTTTGACTAACTGGGAGAAGGTAAGTATACATCAAGGATGGGACGTCTTGGACAAGCAGCTTAGAATTCTGCCTGCTCTGCTCACCCTGGCTTTGGGAGGGGCTTCACAACTTCGCTTGCACCAGCAGGAAATTCCTCTCCCACCCCCAAATTCAAATACTCCATACAACCACCAATCACATGCTTTCAGAAATGATCATTGCTTTCTTTATAATCTTACCTTCCAGAGATGGTGCTAGAACCCCTTCCACTGGTGCCCCTGATCAGACTGTCCCAGATACAACCCTCCTTTACCACCTAGCGACTCCCTGTATTTTCTGTTGTAGGAATTTCTTTAGATGAGCTTTATCTCTCTCTCTCTCTTTATATATATATCTCATCAGTGGCAACTAAGAAGGATGGTTAGCATTTTTTAAAATTCATCTTTCCCATTGCAAGCAGTTTGAGTCCCACAGGATTTCAGGACCACCTTTTTAAAAGTTAAGCTGTGGACCATTCTTCTCTATTTGTGTGTTATTTTCATGTGCATTTTTCACAGGAAGAAATTCCAAGTGCCCCGAGCTACCCACACAAGATGGCTCCTGAAAGAAGTTTGTTGCCCTTCTGCAGTTACTTATTGATGTCAGAAATCAAGTCCAGGTTGATTTGTCCTGTGGCGATTAACGACTAAGATTTATTTGCAGGTTTTTCATTTTGCAGCACGCATGTAGCTGACCTATTTTTTTCCTCCGGACTGACTTTTACAACCACAATTATTTCTAGTTCCGTTTATTTCCAGAAGATGGCGCTGCTGCTGCTTTTCCAGCAAGAGAGCATAATAAAATAGGAAAAAGAAGACCTCAGTGGGATATTTTAACATTTCATAATAATACATCAAGCATCCATATCGACGAAAACATATTTTAGAAATGACACTTGAAAATACCTTCTACATTACTTCTTATGTTGAGTTTTAGTTTTATAGAAGAAATGGTCACAAGTCACATTCATTACAAAAAGTATGTTGAGACTGGAGTGCAAGCCCTCTGGGCTGTTCTGTTGTCCAAATCCAGACCCAGCTGGTGACTGAACAGAACAATTACTCTTTTAGAGGACAGAAGTGTTGTCTGCCATTAGTCACGCAGAGCTCCTCGGAGGCTTCTTAGCTGATGTGACTTTGAATAATGATGTCACCAACGGTTTTCGTTCCAGCATGAACCACGTACATTGCCATTAATAGAAATGCAGCTCTTGCTCTAAATTATTTACCTTTTAAAGAGCTTTTTATCACATGAATACTGTGAAGCATTCAATAAATGTCAGAAATCCAACACTCATACCTGGAAACCGCATATTAGAATTTAAAATCTGGTATTCAGCTGTTTAGTTATTGAATGTGTTTTCTTACCAGCAGTTCAACTCCTATTAATTAGTACTGTAGCATTCTTTCACTGTTTTCCTTTCATGTGAAGCAATAAAAGAGCAGAATGCAAGAAAGTAGGCACTAAGCTTTTACTAGGGATATGAAATCGATGAAAAAAATGATTCCTACCTAAAATCAGAGGCTTGGAAACAAATGAGTGATGTCAAATGCTTTGGGCAAGTAGTATAGCTCCTCTTAAAATATATCTTGTGAATTACTGGAAATGCTGAATAATTTTATGAATGTTGATGTGCACATCTTTTAGCATAGCTTTCTAGAGATTAGCAAAATTTTTATATCCAACTAATTTGACTTTATCTGACTGTCTCCCTAGAAATCTTCATGTCATGAGCACATATTCATTACTTGTTCTTTCAACAAATACTTATTGTCTGTTTCATAATCAGCACTACTTCGGGTCCTCCCTAGTCAATAACTCCTGTTATGCTCACAGTCTGGTGGAGGGAGATGGGTGTTGTGGGCTGAATTAGTTTCCTGAATGATATGGTATAGTCCCAATGCCCATTATCTGTGAATGTGACCTTACTTTGGAGATAGGTTCAGTAGATCTAATGAAGTCAAAATGGGGTGGTTCTGAATTAGAGTGGGCCTTGGCGCTATTCTGGTATCCTTATAAAAGGAGGGAAATTTGGGCGGAGGCACTCACATGAAGGAGAACATCATGAATGAGATGTCAGACAGAGGTAGTGTGGTGCACCTACAAACCAGTGAACCACAGGAATTCCAGCACCTACCAATTGCTAGGAAGAGGTGAGGAAGAACCTCCCTTAGAGTTTTCACTAGCAGCTTCACATATGGATTTTGAACGTGTAGGCTCCAGAACTTTGAGAAAACAAATTTCTGTTGTTATAAGCCTTCTATTTTTGGGTGATTTGTTATGGCAGCCCTGGGAAACTAATACAACAGGTAATAAAAATTCAACTAGAAAATCATGTAATAAATGAAACTGATTTGAAAAAAATAATGCTGGTTGAGGGAAGAGTGAATGACGGGCAAGTTGCAATTTTAAACAGATCAGTCAGAGAAGACCTTGCTGGGAAAGTAATATTTGAACATAGTCTTAAAGGAATTGATGGAAATAGCCATAAAGCTACCTGGAGAGAATGGTTCAGCAGAGGAAACAGAAGTGTGTGTGTGTGTGTTACATTAGTTTCTGAGGGCGGCGGTAATACCTTATCATGATGATGGAAGCGTTGAACACCAAGATTTACGGTCTATTGGAAGGATGTACACCAAAGGCCTATCTAACTACTATTTCTCAGTGATGCCCATTGTTTTATAGTTGCTTTCTTTTACTCTTCTCAAGTTTGGAGATGCTTGAAAATACACAAGAATTTTGAGAATTCCAGTCATCTGAATAGGAAATCACAATTTATATATTAACTTGCCCTTCTTGATTGTGTTCAATTCAGACACATTTTCTTTGTCTTGTTGTTTGCATGCCATACAATCATATTTGCTCACTTCAGTTATGATATATTATAGTTTTAAGCAACTCCTAGCAAATCAGGAAACCGTAGGAAGGATGAAAATCAAGAGGAAATAAAGAAGATTTCAAATTATTAAATTATCAGTGAAAAATAATGACCACAAATTTGGTGACTTAAAATAACAGAAATTTATTATTTGACTGTTCTGGAAGGTGCACATCTGAATTAAGGTTTGGCTATGGCCATAATCCCTTTAGAAGTTCTAGAAGAGAATTCTTTCTAATCTCTTTTGCCTTCTGGTGGCTCCAGGTGTTCCTTGCTTGTGGTTGCATCACTTTTAGTCTTTGTTCACCTCTTCACATTACCTTCCCCACTGTGTCTCCAATTTGGCTTTTTCCTCTGTATGTCTGTGTCTTCTTCTGGGGCCCACCTGGGTAATCTAGAATGATCTAGCCTAAGATGTTAACATGATTACATCTTCAGAAAGAGATTTTCTTCTCAAATAAGATCATCTTTACAGGTTACGGGGGACACATTTTTTTGAGGACCATGCTTCAACCCACTGGCTGCATGTTTAGGCAACAGGCAGGAAGCCAGTGTGGCTGGAGTGGAGATGGGGACCAGAGAAAGAAGGAGACATTGTCAGAGAAAGAACCTGGGTAGAAAGCAACAGGGATCATGGAAATGGCCCTAGAAAGTCTGGCTGTCATTCGTAGTCAGATGGGAGCATATAGCTTCTTCCTGGGTAGCTGATTATGTGACGACTTTGAGTTTTAACAAGTGGGGAAGATGTGCTATTCCTGTTTACTCATTAAGGTCAAAGAACTGCAATGCTTTTCACCGGTAGCATAAAAAAAAGCAGACACAATAATTTTCCTAAGTCAAATTCCAGACCAATCTTGCTCCCAGTCGGCAGGCTGCAGCGGCCTTCTGCTGCCTGCTTGCTACCTTTGAAGGTAGAAATCTTTGAGTTCTGAACTCCCAGGTCTCTATGCCAAGGTCAGTACTTTCATCCAGCCTATATTGGGGGCGGAGGTCTTTATTTTCTGTGCAAAATATATACTTCTGCCCCAAGGAGTAGCACTCAGAAACAAACGCCAAAGAACAAGCTGTGATTGGCCCGGCCAGTTTTTCCGTGGGTGTTGACTCTGCCGCATACCAACTATGATCTTCTGTGCAATCTGGAATTTTCAGGTAGGTGTCATTGGGCATTTCGTGTCTGTTCTACTCTAATGGCAAGACATAATCATCATAGAAGAATACAAAATATACCGTTGCGGTGATTGGTTAAAACATCAAGCCCTGTCACTGCCAGATACCCCCGAAGATCTATTCTCGACAGAGCAGGCAGGATACATTCTTTCAACATAAAAGCCTGTTTGTATTTCTCAGCTCCTCAAAACCCTCCAAGAGCTATGCCTTTCACCCGAGTGAAAATCGAAGTCCTTCTAATGGACTCCAAGGCCCTATGGGATCTGGCCCCTGCTACTTCTCTAACTCTACCCTTACCACTCTGCCCTCTCACTGCTGCTGTTACCTGCTGTACCTTGTACCTTGCTGCTCCTGCCTCTTGCCTAGCCTGCTCCGGTCCAGGCTTTTTATACAGCTGCTGGGGGACTAGTGCAGTTAAGGTTAATTCCCTCCTGTTACTCAGGACTCCACCCCCTCAAAGAGAACCCTGCCTGCCTAGATCTGCCTACTACCCCAACCAGCAACACACTCCAGCCATAGTTGTTTGCTACTAACGCCCTGGTATTTCCTTTCTTGTCTTTTTTTTTGGTTCAGACATTTTTTTAATATTTAATTTTTTTATTGACTACACATGTGTACACACATATAAACTATATATACACATATATATTATATATTTGCCTACCTGGAGGTTCTCCCATCACCTAATCACCTATCAACCATCTTAATCTCTTGTGCCCTTCCCCTCCCCCTCCGCCTATTCTACCCTCCTCACCCTCTCTTGCTCTATGCTTCAGTTCTGTTGGCAGTTGTATTTTTTTTTTATATTTCTTTTTTTAAATTATTATTCCGGTTGACAATTTAGGCCATAGACATGTACATAAAAATTCCATCAAAGGGATCAGTATGTGGGGGGGTGGGGAGGGATGGAGATGGGAGGGGAGTGGTCAGGGAGGGAAGGTGGTGGGTGGTTCCCCAGGGAATACAAAGATGTGAAACACATATATAAAAAAATAAATAAATTAAGAAAAAAAAAAGGAATCAGTACAATTTCTACGCTGGGGAGAAGCAGCTCTGCTGCCTGCCTGGCACTATGCAGATGGCTCTCTTTTCTTTCTCCATTCCCTAATAACCCTGTCCCTTTTTTTTTCTCTTTTTTAAAAAAACTAATTTAATTTAAAAAATTGCATATATATTTATATTTATATTACATTATTCCATTATTGTGTACCTCGGGGTTTATCCACTTCACTAACATTTGTTAACCATCCTGATCTTTTGTGCTCTTTACCTCCCCTGCCTTCTTCCCCCTCCTCCACTTTCGATCCATGGTTCAGTCCCATTGGTTGTTTTCATTCTTACTCATTTGTTTATTTTTCCCTATATCCATCATATAAGTGAGATCATCCTGTACTTCTCTTTTACTTTTTGACTTATTTCTGCTAATATGAGTCTTTCTAGTTCCATTCAGGTTGCTGCAAATGACATATGTTTGTCCCCCTTGATGGATGCGTAGTATTCCATCGTGTTTACGTAAGACATTTTTTTGAGCCAATCATCTGTTTTGGGGCATTTGGTTTGTTTCCAAATCTTGGCAATTGTAAACAGAGCTGCAATGAACATGCACGTACAGGTGTCCTTTTGAATTAATGTTTTCATGTCCTCTGGGTAGATTCCTAGTAGTGGGATTGCTGGGTCAAATGGTAAGTCCACTTTCAATTGTTTGAGGGACCTCCACACGGTCTTCCATAGTGGCTGGACCAGTTTGCACTCCCACCAGCAGTGTAAGAGAGTTCCTTTTTCTCCACATCCGTGCCAACATTTGTTGTTGTCTGTTTTATTTATATGGGCCATTCTTACTGGTGTAAGATGGTATCTCAGTGTCTGTTGGCAGTTTTAAATTTTTCTTGTCTGTTTGTCTGTCTTCCCTCTATCCCTCATATAAGTGAGAACATCCTGTATTTCTCTTTTTCTTTCTGATTTGTTTCCACTAACATATTTCCTTTCCACATAGCGCTTGGTGTCAGCTGTACTTGCATAATGTTTTTAGTTCTTGACAGTCTTTTACATGTCTCGATAGCTCTGCGGATGTAATGTTCTTTCTCCCCTTCCACGGGCATTTCCGCCCTCCACCCTATTGCCTCTGATAATCAGTTCACTTTTCACAAAGTCTAAGGATTATTTTTTTGTGTTTTACTAGCACGTAGCTTTTTGTTATTTATATTCCACCAGTAAGTGAAACCATCTGATAACTGTCTCATTTCACTTAGTGTAATCAAGGTCCATCCATTATTGTCCCTAAATGCATTACTTTCTTTTTTAAATAACAGTAGTCTATGGAGTAGAACCACAATTTCTTTATCCATTCATCTATTGATGGGAAATTCAAGTTTGTAACCTTTAATAACATCTCTTCTATTCCCAGCATCCCTTGCCCCCAACTCTCGGTGACCACCATTCTACTCTGTTTTTATGAGTTCAGCTATTTGTAAATCCTTTCACTTTACTTATCTTAATGTTCTTGGGGACGTATTTGTTTCGGGTGTACAATGTGATGATTTGATATTTGTATTTATTGTGAAATGATTGCCATGTATCCCTCACCTTAATATCTAGAACTCTTCTCTTGTGATAAGAAGTTTTAGTATCTACTCTTTCACAAACTGTACATTACATCCCCATAACTTTCTTCATTTCTGACTAGAAGTTTGTACCTGCTGACCCTCTTTAGCATGTTGTCCACTCCCTACTCTGCCTCTGTCAGCCATCTGTATACAGTCTGCCCTTGTATACTACATCTTTTTTTTTTTAATTTTCAAATTTAAATTTTGTAATTTTTGTACAATGTTGGTCATATTTGTATGGTTGTCATTCCCCTTAGGTTTGGCCTTCCCTTCCATACTGTACCCCTTACCCCCACCCTTCCCTCCCTTTCCTCCCCCCCCCACTACATCTTAATCTCTTAAGCACTCGGCTTATTTCCAGTATCTTGGCTATTGTGAATAATCCTGCAGTAAACATGAGCATGCATATATCTCTTAGATATACTATTTTATTTCCCCCTGGGTATGTACCCAGAAGTGGAATTGCTGGATCATATGGTCATTCTGTTTTTGTTTTTTTGAGAAGCCTTCATGCTGTTGTCCATATGTACGTACATCGGCTACACCAATTTCCGTTTTCTCCACTCATTTTTTCTCTGCTCCACTTCCTATCTTTGTCTTTTAGTAGCTGCTCTAAGAGGTGTGAGGTGGCACCAAATTGTGCTTCTCATTTTTGTTTCCTCATGATTTGTGAGACTCAGCATTGTTTCATGTACCTGTTGGCTTTTTGAGGAAATGGAGTTCTTGGCCCACTTTTAAATTGCGTTACTTTTTTTCCCCCACTATTAATTTCTATGACTTCCTTAAGTATTTTGGATATTAATCCCTTGTCGGACTCTGGCTTGCAAGTGTTTTCTCCCATTCTGTAAGCTACCATTTCACTCTTTATTGTGTCCTTTGCTGGTAGAGAAGTTTCTGATACCCCACAGTGTTAAAAAGTAGCATAAACAAACTTATGCTATTGGCAGCAACATGGATGGAGCTGGGAGGGATGATGCTAGCTGAAATTAGAAAAAAAAAGAGAAATACTGGATGATCTCACTTGTTTGTGCAATATAGATAAACAAAAGGACAATAAACAGTCAAAACTAACAAGCTGACCATAGAAATGAAACAGCAAGGGAGGATGAGAAAGAGGGTCAAAACAGGGGAGGGAGGAACACAAGAGAATATGGTGACAGGCCATGGGTGATACAGTGATGGAAGAACTCTGGGGAATACAACAATGTAAGAAAAAATTAAATAAGAAAAAGTAGCATAGAATATGGGGATCTTTACCTCATTGTTTACAGCATTGATACTCATGGTGTTTCTTTGTTAAGTGAAATGCTGGTTTTGGACTCTGTGTCCGTGACTACATTTAGACGAATGTTCATTGGGTATTTTAGCCAGAAATGAATGCTGAAGATTGATGTATTGTTGAATATCTTTTTAGTAACTGAAGTTTACCACCTGCTCTTTCTTCTTACCCCTGTGAATAAAGTGAGTCATTTTATGAATTGCTAGTATTGAACCATTCTTACACACTTTTTGAGAAAACCTCAGTTGGCCATGCTGCATTATTTTTGTAAGGCCTTAATGAAATCTAATATTTTATTTAGGATTTTTGCTTTGCTCTTTGTCGACTGAGACCAATTTATAGGTTTTTGGAGTGTTCTGTTTCTATCAAGTTTTTGGTATCAATGCTACACTAATTTCCTAAAAGTATTTTGTGAATGTCCCTTCTTTTGTCTATGCTCTGAATCCCTTCAGTTGCATGGGATCTTTCCAGCCTTTGTGGAATTGGCTGTATTCCTCGGTTCTTTTGATGGAGGTAGTTAATTACCATTTTTTCTCAATTCTTCAACAGTTCCTGATCTGTTTAAGCTCTGTTCCTATGAGGATCAATTTTAGTGAGTTACACTTCTTGGAAAATATCAATTTCACCTATTTTTTTTTCAGATAGATTGGCAAAGAATATCTTACGACTTTTCTATCTGTCAGAAATCTGGCAGGAAATAGAAGGCGTATTAACCTGGGCATTTCGGGGAAAGTTAAATGAAAGGACACTCTGCAAAGATGTGAGCAAGATTAAAGGACATCAGAGAGAAATGGTACAGAATTCTGGTCAGGTAATAGTGGGGAGCTCTCCCCAGACCAGAGAAGGGGCCAAGAGAAGGAATGACGAGTGGCAAGTAAGCAGGTGGTTTAAGGCCTAGAGCCTGTTGGCAGGAGCTGTGGCTTTTGGAGAGGAGAGTAGCTAGCCCAAGGTAGCCTGGGGTAGGGGTATACGTACCCAATCTTGTTTCCTGCCATCCACTGAGTTTTCTTTTTTTGGATGTTCTAATTTATATAAATTATTGCTCACACATTTTTGCATCATTGTATACCCTGAGGTTCTTCCACCACTTTGTCACCCAGGAAACATCATCTAAATCTCTTGTTCCCACTGCACCCCCGCATTCTCTCATTTTTCATTTGGCCAATCCCAAAGAAAGCCAGAGCACCAAGAAGCCCAAAGCATTTCTAAGTGAGCTCTCACTGGGCACAGAGCCGAGGAAGGAAAGCAGGACAAATCGTAGAAATCCAGCATCGTGTTATACTGTAGTCTTTCAGTGGTGCTTTTACCCACATTATCCTTGTTTTGTGTATTTTTTGCTTGCTTTGCTTGATTCCATTAGCAAATGGTTGATCTATTTTGCAGATTTGTTTTTAAAAGCCTATTTTATTCCACTGTTTTCAACCTCGTTAGATTTTACTTTTTACCTCTGTTATTTTTTTCCTACTTTTGGTTTATTTTTCATTCTTTTTACTTTGATTTTCTGGCCAGATGATTGCTTAATTTATATTATTTTGCTTCCATTTTTATCATCATATCAAACTGAGACGTTTCCTGTTCAATCACTTTCTGTACACCTGAGACTGTCCTGGTGCTTATTTTGAAGACTCTTCTTTTGGAGTGTCTGAGTTCATAATTTTCAACCACAAATGTTGGAAACTGGAGACCAGCCTTTTATAAAACATTAAAGATTCAGTAATACTTTGCTATATAGCAACAAATACCCATGGGCAGAATGACTACAAAAATTAATAACAGTCCCTGGGGTATGAGAACTGGTGCTCCAGGGCTGTGCTGTAGTTATCAGCATGTAGTAGCCAAGCATGCAGAATACTGCGCAGAGGCCTTAGCCCTGCCTCCAAGAAAGTGAAGATGCCAATACCAAAGTGTTGAACTTGCTTCCCAAGTATGATTGCAGGAAAAGAAGTGCTGTATTTCCATCTCCAGACTTCAAATTATAGTACAAAGTTATAATAATTAAAACAGCATGGAACTGGAACAAAAATACTCAGACCAATGGAACAGAATTGAGTGCCCAGAAATAAAGCCATGCATATATGGCCAGTTAATCTTTGACAAAGGAGCAAAGACTATACACTGGAACAAGGATAGTCTCTTCAATAAATGGTGCTGGGAAAACTGGACCACTATATGCAAAAAAATGAATCTAGACTCCTCACAAAAACCAACTCAAAATGGATGAAAGATTTCGATGTAAGACCTGAAACCATAAACTATAGAGAGGAAAATTTGGGCAAAACACTCCAAGACTTATATTTCAGAAATCCCTTTCAGGACACATCTACAGATGATTAAAAAAATGAAGGAAAACAAACAGTTGGAACTACGTCAAACTAAAAAGCTTCTGTACAGCAAAAGAGACAATAACAAAACCAAAAAGAAACCCAACTGAATGAGAAAAAATTTTTGCCCTTCATACAATTGATAAGGTATGATAACAAAGATCCACAAAGAACTCACACAACATAACAAAAGCAAAGCAAAAGGCCTAGTCAAAAAGTGGAATGAAGGTAAAAAGACACTTCTCAAAAAAAGAGATACAAATGGCCAACAGGCATATGAAAAATTGCTCAACATCACTAATAATCAGGGAAATGCAAAGTAAAACCACATTGATATACCATCTCACACTAGTAAGTATGGCCCATATGAAACAAAAAAACAAGCAAACAAACAAAAGGGCAAAAACAAGGGCTACTGTAGATGTGGAGAGAAAGGGACACTTTTTGGTGGGATTGCATACCGGTCTAGCCACTATGGAAAGCTGTGTGGAGGACCCTCAAACTACTGAAAGTGGAACTACAATTTGATTCAGCAACCCCACCTCTGGGAATCTACCCAAAGGATACAAAAGCACTAATACATAAAGACACCTGTACACAGATATTTATCGCAGCACTATTTACTATAGCCAGGCTATGGAAACAACCTAGATGTCCCAAAACAGATGAATGGATCAAAATGTTGTGGTATATGTACACAATGCAATATTACTCAGCAATTAAAAACAACAAATTGGAGGCATGTGTGATAACATGGATCGGCCTAGAAGGAATCATGCTAGCAGAAATAAGCCAGAAAGAAAAAGAGAAATACAGGATGATCTCACCTATATGCGGGATATAGGGAAACAAACAAACAAAAGGACAAGTAAAATTTAAAACTGTGAACAGAACTTAAGCATAGAGCAAGAGAAGGGGAGGGGGTAAAATTAGGGAAGGGATGGACACAAGAGATTAAGATGGTGATTCACAGGAGACAAGGTGGTGGAAGAACACTGGGGAATATAATGATGTAATGTATGTGTGTGTGTGTAATCAAATGAAAAATTTTTCAAAATGCTGTATTTCTCAATATGTTATTTTAGAAAATAGGTGATTTCAACTATTTGTATACTTGATCGTATTAATTAACTCAAGATTAAAAGGAATATGTGAATAGATCAATTTCATTCCCAAGAAAGTTTTTTCTATACTGAAGTTGGAACCAATATGTATTTTTTGGTGTCTGTGTTGGGGTGGATGGGTATTTTCTAAATAGTAATAAAAAGTTAAAATCACCTTATTCTGGGGCTTCCTGATGAGCATGACTTGACTATTTACATTTATTTTTATTGATATAACACTGACTTACAACACTGTATATGAGTCAAAGGCACCCCTCGGATGCCTGTCACCACACCTCATGCACTGCCAATGCACCCTCAACCCTCCACCCCAGTCTATTGTGCCCCTCCCCTCCTTGCTTTCACTCCCACCTCCCCCTCCCCCCATCTTGCAGCCTCAATTTCACAGTCAGATTTTCCCCAGGTTTGTTATTAATTTGATGTTCTGTGATCCTGTATTTTGTTTCTCTGTATTCCACATGTAAGTGACAGCATCAGTATTCATCTTTCACCTTCTGACTGATTTCGCTTAACATTGGTCCCTTCAGTTCCCTCCATGTTAAGAGCATACCTTTAAATATAAGTTCTCTCTTTTTTAAACTGCTTTCTAAGAGTTACTTGATTTCCTAAACTGTGGTTACCTCACTGATAATATTGGGAGTATCTATCATTTCTGTCCTATAGGGACGTTCTTGGAATTAGAAGTAGTTTTTCACATAAAGTACTTATATTAAAGTGTTTGGCACATAGATGTTAATTTATGTATATTAATTAGAGGCTAATTAGTATATGATTATTACTGTATGTTTGTTTATTCTTTTACCTTTTTCCCTACTGGGGCTTCATAATCGTGGCACCAAATCTTCGTCTATCCTAATTTCCCATCACAGTGGTTGAGCGCAGAGTACTTATTCCATAGATATTTATTTTTGAAGGCTTTTTTTTTAACTCCATGATAGTAAAACTCAATGTCAAGCAGAAATTTGATCAAGGGGAGGGAAGAAGAAAGTGTAATAAATGATAGTGTTAAAATTAAAATGGAAACAGAAGCTAATTCAGCAATTTCAAGTGTTAGCCATTCGTCTACAACTAATGAAGAAACTTGGGAGGCAGGCAGCACAATCTAGTGGAAAGAACAAATGCTTCAGAGTTAGACCAGCATTTTAATTTCATTTTCTTCATTTCTGATCGATGTCCTTGGGGAAGATATTTGACCATCTCAAAATTTCAATTTTCACATCCATTATGAAGGTTTAAAGTTAAATAAAAAGGATATTAAAATGGCTATAAATTCACCTGGCTGGTACACAGTATTTTTCTGATGATTGAGATTGTGTGTGTGCATATGTATGTGCCTGTGTCTGTGTAGCACTAGCAGTAATATGTGGTGCATAGTAAGCATGCGATAAGTGTTTTTTTCAAAGACTTTCTTTTGCATTTAAATAAAATTCAGATACAAGTTTTACTTAAAATAGGTTGTTTTATGACAATGAGCTTAGAAAAGTCCTCTGACCATTTTTCATGAAGTTCATTGTGGGCCTTTTTTTCTGTGTTCTTTCTCCTGTGGTCTACAAGGTGACATACAACTTTTATAAGGAAGAATTTAATTTTTCATACCTTGAATGCTCTGAAGAAGAGAGAACATAAAATGTAATGGATTTTTATGAGTTTCTTTGGAAAGAGTAGCTAATATTCTTGCTGTTAAATCCAATACATGGAAAGTTGTGATCCTTGAGACCCAAAAATGATTCTGTTAGCCATAATCAATACACTTAGAGTCTCTTGGAACTAAATATACATTTGCTCATCTCTCCTTGTGACTAAACCTTTTTCTCATTCACTCCACTTGCTATTTAAAGCATCTGGGTTTAGCTTTTCAAGGTATAATCGATATATAAATAGCTGTCAATATAGGCTTGCTAAATAAATATTTTCCCTGATCTCTGCTGCTATGCTTTGGGGGAAATAGCTTTATCGCTCTTTTAATGTGGCAGAAGTGCCCCCATCAAAAGGCTGCAGTAAAGTACAGTGTTAATAGTTTGAACAGTCCTTTGTCATCTGTGAGGCAATCATGCTAAGAAACAACTGACAGAATGAACCACTTTGCTGTAATGGCATCAATGTGTTGTTACAAAGCAGGCGAACTCTCCACAACTAAGCCCAACTAATGGGTATGTGTCAAAAAAAAAAAAAAGTATGTTTCAGAGCAGACTCCCAGGTGCTTTAGAGATTCTTTCTCCCCTCGACATTTTTTACATTGATGAATGAGAAGCTGCCATTATGCTCTATTGTCTGAAAAGTTATTTACTGACAGTTGAATACACTTCCTAATATTGATTATCTTGAAAGGATACAGTGAGTTCATAAAATGCTTTTCGACTTTATTAAGCTTTTTGAAGTTTAAGAAATGGCAAAGCAAATTTTAGACTGAGTCAGGCAACGAACAAAGAGAAGGCTAAGATATCTGTTCATATAAAGATTCTCAGAAACTTATTGAGGAATCAATATATATACCAAGTGAATGAAAACATGAATCTCCATATTTGAAGTACTGATGGAAGAGAAGAATAAAAGAGTGTACAAGTGCTAAGTGAAAATTAAATGATAATTCAGCCTGAATTTCAGTGTGTAATATCAAGAAAACAAGTAAATGTATATTTGAACTTCATGGAATATAATTTAGAGTAGTAATATTAAAAGTTTTATAAGTTAATAAGAAAAAGTTAATATTATTATTCACTTGTGAAAAACTCAGGGAAATGGGGGCTATAAAATATATTTCTAGTCATAACTCTATAGTTTCATTAAAATTTTTTGTTTCTCAATTCAAGTCCAATGGGAAATATATACTGGAAAGCCTACTTAAAATAAGGCATGCACACATCAAATTATATATACTATATATATATGCATATATATGAAATGGATTAAACTATCACCTTCAAAATTCAGTGTGGAAATTTCTTATAATTAGATATTGAGTAGTCTGTAAGCTCATAGTGGTCAAATCTCTAGCCCACTTTGGAGTTCTATTTTGTTCTGTGTTTTCAAAGTTTCATTTAGTTTTCTCTCCACGGATTTGGCACTGCTGGGTTTCATCAATACAATGTTCTCACTAAAAATTATTGTCCGGTTGCTTATTCGCACCAATGGTGTAATTTTAAATCTAATCATTTACTTTTTTTTTAAGAAAAAAAAGTTCTATAAATGGACTTTTTAAATGTCACTGTAGATATCTTGCTAAAGCCAACACAAGAATTATGTCTACACACACTTCATTTAGGTTTCTCTCCTCCTTAACAAGAAGTTTGTAGCATCACAGTGGAAACTCCTACGATACGGAACAAAAGTCATCATCTCCGATAGTGTATGGACAAGAGGGTTTGGCATGTGCAACTTAATGACTTAAGACATAGAGCTCTCCAAAGCCCCAAGAGAACGGAATTTTAATTAGGTCTGACAAAGGCACTTAGCAAAAATCATTCAATGTTTGGCTTTCCTGAAAATGCAATCAGATTTATAGCAGATAAACCCTGAGGTTGAGTGAGGGGTAGGGAAAGATAGCAGGATGAGAAGCTATGGTCTAGCGGTTTCTGGAGGGACATGGCCACTACCTTGGGTGGAGACATCTAAGTTTCTTTTTTTTTCATACTTTGTCTAGTGATGACCATCTTCAAAAGGCTTTGGCCCGGTGATCATGGTGCATTGATCATGGTAAAAACAGTCAGGGGTAATCTCAAGAGGAGTACATTAAAGTGGCTCATCAGTGATCTGCATGAGCACCTTTATATACTGTGAACCCACAGGGTCAAGGGCAGTGCTTAGCGTCTGTCACTCTGTTTTAGTGATAGCTTTGCTACAAACAGAAGTCCAGGACAACTTAAAGCACAGCTGGAAGCTTCCAGCGAAGATTGTTATGGTAAAAACGATATACTGAAAAGTTCAAACTAAATCTGTATCCTTTAACTTTTAGTATTGGATACATTACCCTTTTCATTCTCCAGGAATTTTTGTTTTAATTTAAATGTAATTGACAAATAATATTGTATTAATTTCAGATATACAGCATAATGATTCAAAATTTGTATATGTTTTAAAGTGCTCACCATAGTAAATCTAATTAAAATATGTCCCTCTACATAGTTACAGGTTTTCTTGTGATGAGAACTTTTTTTAAGTTTATTTTTGTATATATATATACATATATATGTATAATATATATATATACATATATATGTATATGTATACATATATATATTATTTACTCATTGTATTCCTGGGGTTCTCCCAACATCACTTCACCAGTGAACTATCATCTTGATCTTTTGTGTTTGTTCCTTCCCTCATATCTCTCTCCCTCCCACACCCTCCCTTGCTGTGTGTTTTAATTCTGTTGTCAGCTTGTTAGTTTTGACTTTTCTTGACCTTTTGTTTGTTTTTCCTATCTTCTACCTATAAGTGAGACCATCCAGTTACTGTATTTTTCTTTCTGTCTTATACCTACAGTCATTCCATGTTGAATATGCCTGATCTCATCTGTGATGAAAACTTTTTAGGTCTACATTCTTAGTAACTTTTAAATATGCTACACACAATTATTAACTATAGTTTTCATGCAATACTTTACATCACCATAAGTTGTTTATTTTGTAGATGACAATTTGTACTTTCCAACCTGCTCCTCCCATTTCACATCTTCCCTGTTCCCTCTGGTAACCACCAGTCTGTTCTTTGTATCCATGAGTTCAGTTTTGTACGTTTCTCTTAGAAATGTATCCTGTAAATAGATAAAATTATCTGGCATTTGTCTTTTCTGTATCTGATTTCTTTCACTTAACGTAATGCTCTCAGGGTTCATCCAGGTTGTCACAATGGCACTAGCTTGCTCTTGTGTTAGAATAACATCCATCTATATGTACATCACATTTTCTTGATCCATCAGCAGATACTTAGGTTGGTTCCATATCTTGGCTATTATAAATAATGTTGCAGTGAACATGAGGGGGTGGGTTGATGTCACTTTTGATTGAATGTTCTTGTTTTCTTTGGATAAATACCTAGAAGTAGCACTGCTGGATCATATGGTAGTTCTGTTTTTAGTTATTTTGAGATAAAAAAAATGTTCTCTATGTTTTCCATAGTGGCAGCATACAGTGCATAAGGGTTTTTTCCACATCCTCTCCAAGTCTTGCTGTTTCTTGTCTTTTTGATCAGTCATTCTTACAGGTGTGAATTAACATTTCATTATGACTTTGACTTACAGTTCTCTGATGTTAATGTTAAGCATCTTTTCATGAACCTGTTAGCCATCTGTGTGTCTTCAGAAAAATTTCGATGTGCACATCTACCCATTTTTAGTAGGAGTATTATTGTTGTTATTGTTATTGAGTTACTTGAGTACTTGATCTATTTTGAAGACTCACCCCTCATGAGATATATGATTTGCAAATAATTTTTCCCCCTTAGGCAGGCTGCTTTTGTCATTTTATTGATTTCCTTTGCTGTTCAGAACACATTTGGTTTGCCATAATCCCACTTGTGCTTTCTATTTAAATTTCTTTAAATTTTGGTACTAAATACAAAGAAATCATCTTTAAGACCAATGTCAAGGAGTGTGCAGCTTATATTTTCTTCTAAGAGTTTTATGGTTTCAGCTTTTAAATTCAAAACTTTGATCAATTTTGATTTGATTTTTGTATATGATTTAAAGCAGTGGTCTGGTCCAACTTCTCTTTTTACATGAAACTATTTATTTATTTATTTATTTCTACCATTTATTGAAGAAATGGTTCTTTTCTCGTTGTATGTTTTTGGCTTGTTTGTTCTATACTAACCATGGGTTTATTTCTGGGCTCTCTAATCTGTTCTGTCTTATGTGTGTCTGCTTTAATGGCAACACTATAACTATACTGTTTTGATTGCTCTGACTTTGTAATATAGGCTGAAATCAGAGCACATGGTGACTCCAATTTTGTACTTCCTTCTTTGCTTTGGCTAAGATTTAAGGATTATTTGTTCTGAAGGTTTTTTTAAATTTTTATTTATTTGTTTGTTTGTTTATTTATTTTTGAGACTAGGTCTTGCTATTTTGCCCAGGGAACCGCAGGTTCACATTTCCCGGGTTACCACGGACTCAAGCAATCCCCAGCCTCAGCTTCCCAGGGAGCTGTGATAACAGGCGTGTGCCACTACGCCCAGCTATTTTTTGAGATTAGGTCTTGCTATTTGCCTCCGGCGGGTCTCGAACCCTTGGATTCAAGCAATTCCTATTCGCAGCCATGCTCTAGGCTGTACTTAAAGGCACATGTCACCGAGCCTGGCCTGTTCTGGAGTTTTTATATTGTTTTGAATTTGTAGAGTACTTTGGGTAGTATGGTCATTCTAACAATCCCATGAGTGTGGAATTATCTTTCCAATTATTTATATTGTTTTTTTTATCATTTCTTAGAGTTTTCATTGTGCAAGTCTTTCACCTTGGCTAAATTTATTCCTAGGTGTTTTCTTCTCTTTTGATGTAATTATAAGAGCAATTATTTAAATTTTTTTCATACAGTTAACTAGTGCATAGAAATACTGCAAATTTTTACATATTGATTTTGTATCATGCAACTTTCTTGAATTTGTTGATTAGTTTTAGTGGTTTTTTAGTAGCGTCTTTAGAATTTTATGTATACAATATCCCATCCACAAATAATAACAGTTTAATTTCTTTTTTTTTTCTTGTCTAATTTGCTCTGGGTAGAATTTCTAATACTATGGTGAATAAAAGTGGTGAGAATGGGCATATCCTTGTCTTGTTCCTGATATGGAGGACAAACTTTTAGCTTTTCACTGTTAAGTATGATGTTAGCTGTGGACATGTCTTGTATGACCTTTATTATGTTAGGGTGCATTGCCTCTATATCCACTTTGTTGAGTGTTTGTCATGATAAATGGATGTTGGGGAATCAGTTCATCCATGACTTCTTCAATGCTATTATTAAACTATTAATTCTACTAATAATCCTAGCTAATGTTTATAAAGTACGCAAGTTCAAAATTATATATACTAGCTAATCTAGTACTTACAGAAGCTCCAAGACATGTCAAAATAATACCCATTTAAAAGGTGAGGTCATTGAAATTCAAAGGGTTATGTAACCAGGATAGGGTCATAGTAGTAGCAGTTTTTTCAATAAAATAGATCCCATAAGCATTTAGATATGTAAGTATTCCACTCTAATTGGATTGTGAAAAGTGAAACTTTGGTAGACTCTGTGATTCTCTCTCTTCATTGTTCCATCCCTCCATCTTCACCTCTCCTCCTTTGTCTCTAACTGACACACAATCAAGGATATATGTTCAGAATGTGACTGAGGCTGTTGAATGAAGACTGTTCTCAAAGTAACTGTGCTGCAAACTTTGGTAACTGTCAAGGCTGTGTGATTTGCACAACAGTTCCAAGAATATTCTTTAGTACCCTGTATATGGTCTCTGTTTTACCTATCCTTTTTTCTCATTTTCCTTTCTCTCTTTTCTGCCTCTGTTATTTTGTTTTCTCCATTTCCCCCCATCTGTTTCATTGTTGCTTCCACTTTCCTTGCTTCTACATTTTTTTTTCATCAGTGTTCTCTTGACCCTCCCTCTTAAATATTCCCTTCCTAAGTATCTGGGTCTTATCCCCTCCCCCATTCCCAATTAATTTCTTTTATTTTCTTCTTCCTTATTGGAGACATAACAACTGAAAATCTTGACTCAATTTGAAATAACTTGCTGCTTTTTTTCTTTTGAATGTTGACATTAATTATAGTAGTCAGTGACCTATCTTTAACAAACGCAACCAAAAACCTTTAATCCTTACTTGTTCAACACCATGCCTTCTGAAGATCAGTGAATTTGTTCACAATGTTGAAAAGCAGATGTGATTTCACCCCCCTTTCTTCTGCTATTTTTTGGCTTACTCTGTTTCAGCATTTTAAATTGCACTAGCTTTCAGACATAACTGTGCTTAAGGAAACCAAAACATATGCACCATGAAATGGATGGAAATGAGAGCTCTACTCTTAAAATAATGTTTCCAAAGGAATAGTGACAAGAAAAAAAAATCACTCTAAGGAAGAGAACTCTGATTATATTAATAATAACTTATAAATATTTTGATAGATTTGAAGTTTGGCTGGGGGAGATATTAACTCAAGACTGTTCTAGTAAGGGTGTGAAACAGAAAAAAAAATGAGAATGGTTTTGAATTAATTACATGTGATAGAATTTCTCTAGGAAAAATAACGCATAAATGTTTGTAGAGAGGTAACAGAAGTGGGAAATTAATCAGCTTGTATCTTCTTTCACACTTGTTTTCTTAAAACTGAAGTATTAAATATCTAAAAGAGGAGATGAGATTACTCTTCAAATGAATACTATCAATCACTGTAAAAGATTCAGAAATTAGATGAAAATTACTCAAAGGATTATGATAAGGAGAGCAGAGTAAGGGATAATTTATCTTAAAATGATGCTGACAGGGAAAGATAACCTGGCAATTAGTGGGAGCTGAAATAGTCTGACCTTTGGAACAGGGGTGACTAAGGTTAGATACCAGAGCTATTTTGGGGGAAATCAGTCAACAGATGTTTCTAGCCTCATTTGGCAAATGTAAAATTTAAATTGTTGCTTAGAGCTGAGGTGGGCAGCATGATAACAGAGAACAGAAGCATTAGAAGTAGCTATTGGCCGCCCTCATCTGGAATAAATTTGCATAGGCTTCTGCAAGTATTTGGGGATTAACAGGCATTATACTAGTGTTCAGAAACAGAGATGTTAAGGAGAACTGGTAACTACTGGGGTTGCTGGAGATGGGAGGAGGAAAAAAGGAAAGTCTGTTGTTTCCTGTTGGTCCAAGACAGAATTTTAGGACCATGAATGTGCTGAAAGCATAATATTTAAAACCATTTTTCAAGTTTATCCACAGTTTAGGGACAGCTTGTTGATTAAATGAGATGTTTAAAAGCTTGCACCAGAACTTAGTGGAAAAATCCTTCTTTTGAGAGATGTAGAGACTTTCATCATAAAAAGTAACAAAATGTACAAAAGCCAAGTTATGTATTTCTATTTGCTGGAAAAGAGTCCTACGACAATCTAGTAATTGTTTGCAATGTCTAAACCTATGTATTGGAGATAATGAGACTGTATTTCAGTAAATATCTTATGCTACTTGACTGTAAATAGTCAACCTGAAACTTTCTACAGGCTCCATGGGTGGCAATTATATAATATTTACTGGATCCAAGAAGAAAGCCATTACTCAAAACTCATGCCTTAAATCAGTGGCATAATTGGGGTCATTATACTTCAGAGCTCTGTGTCAGCTCTCACATTCCTTTCCAATGCTGTTTCTTCTGAGGGCATTGCATCCACTTTTAAGGACCTTTCCCTAATTCAAAAGTTTGAAGAGGCAAGGCACAGTTGCACTGAATCATTTTTACTTAGGATTGTTTAAAATCAAGGGCCGGCCTCATTTTGCAGAGCGATCATAAAGAGAATGTGAAATTATAAAGATGAGATAAACTGATTGAAGTAAATAGTCACTACAGGCTGCTTTCGAAGGCTTGGGCGTCACACTTTAGAGAAAGCAGAGGATGTTGATATGAGAAACTAATATATGAATGCAATTGCACTGAAAATCAACAGAGAAAAGTAGGTAGTAGAAATAAAACTAGTTTATTTTATGAAATTTATTTTCTATAAAGCACTGTATGTGTAGAAGCTCTTCTATATCCTATCTTTATATAATACAATTATATACATATATGGATTACATATGAGAGGTAAAAATATAAAATTAATTGAAGACAAAATAGAAGACTCTTTGGGATCTGTGGGTGGGAAGAAATTCTTAACACTCTGAAGCCTCATGTGCTTTTGGGCAGTCATTCTGAAAGAAAAAATAATCTGGTCACATTTAGTGAAATTGTTTGCATACACTGTGACCTTGCCTCTCTCTCCAGGATAAACAAGTCAGATAATTTGCATAGAGATTCATAAAGAGAACATTTAAATGGAGGTTTGTCACAGGATTATCTTTGGTGACAAGAAGTTGGTACAGCTATTTATTGAAGTTATCATTTTGCATTCTGTATGCATATCAAATTGTGTACCTTAAACTTACACAATGCCATTTATCCATTATATATCAAGGCAGGTGTCAGGAAGAAGTTTGAGCCAATTAGATGCAAAGCTCAAGGCAATGGTGGGATGTGGTTGATGCATACAGTGGAATGCTGTGTAGCAGTTAGAAGCCACTATCTATGCTTTTTTAATTATAAATAGCTCTTACAAATAATGCTGAATGAAAACAATAAGAGAAAAAATAAAGCAACGTCTATGCTACGGTATACATGAACGAAAGAATGATATGTCAGAATACTAGTCAATGGCAAGCAATGGAAATAGTGAATGGGGATGAAAGAGAGAATAAATATGTACAAGAGATGGGCCTTTTGGGGGTGTATGATGGTATCTGTGCAAGAAAAAGGCTAAGAAAAGTCGTAATAATTCATGACATAATGCACATGACATAGGTGTCGTTTGGACAAGGAGAGATGTGTTCATTTGGATGACCTCTGGGAGGGTGGATTACTGGATAGAGAGGAACATCCTGGTGGATGGGGGAAGGGTCAATGATGCAGCACAATAAACTACAGTTGAGTCTTAGCTTCTGGCAACATCATGTCAGCTTTGCAAATTACATAACCTCTCTAAGTTGCAGTTTCCTCATAAGTACCTGGGAATCATAGTAATGTAGCCTTGTGCCACACACAATTACAACAGCGCTTTAGGCATTTTAAGGTTAGAAGCTTTTACGACAAACATTTACAGTCCCTAAATGGGGTTTCCGATGATAGCTTCCAGTATTTTGTGTTTGCTCCTAGCTCCCAAGTCTGTCCAACTACAACTTGCATTTGTTGTCCAGAATCATATACTTGCCTTTTGGGTTGAGAGCATTACTTGGCTATCCAACAGACTTAGAATGCCCACAAGAGAAGCATTATTCCCCATTTTTTCTAGCTGCTCTTCCTGATACCACTGCATGGTACCACGATCCACACACTTCCTGAGACAGACTTCTCAGAATTCTATTACTGACTTTCCTCTTTCACTCATCCCCTTTTCTAAACAATGATGTGGTTCTGTTCATTATAATTTGTTAATTGTTCTTCATCCTCAAAAGAACCATCTTGGTTTTAATTAATTACACTTAATTAAATTATATTAACCAATTACAGAACAGCTTCTTTCCCTGAACCTTTCCATTCCTTTCTGGATTGATTTAGAATGATCTTACTAAGTGCAAATGGTATCACTTCACTCCCTTGCTCGGAATCCTTCCATGGCTCCCCATTGCCCAGTGAAAAATGTCTCATCTAAATCATCTGTTATTGTCTGAGCTTTGCTTATCACTCCTCAACCTTCCCCTGCGTGTCTTTCAAACAGCAGACCGGGTCCCTTGAGTCTCATTTCCTTTCTCTTAATTGGTGTTGATCAACACTTTGAAATATAATAAATGGGGATAGAAAATAGACCCCTTGGTTGTAGTATGACTATTAGATCCTGACATTTGAACCATATGTACGTATAGAGACACAGTCCACATAGGCATATATACATGCATATCTACACAAATATATATGTACAGAGAGTCCGGATGCGAATTTATTTCTTATCCTGATACCCAGCATCTCCCTCTTACTCTCATTTTTATGTTGCAACGGTATGGCGTGGATAGCTTGCAACTTCCTTGCCATAAACGGTTTGTCTTTCTCCAGGGATTTCTGGTTCTGCTTCTGGAAATGTCCTTGCTCCACTCCACTTGACTCGGGCAACTCTTACTCTTTCTTTATTCATTTTGTCTCAAAGTCACCTCTTCAGCGAAGTTATTTTTCATCCTCACACAGCTCTCAAAGCAAGAGATAATACCATTCTCTGTAAATCTTTAATACTGCAATCTATTTGCCCTTCATTATACTATATTGTAATTTCCTGCTTAGGGATTCTTTTCGTATGAAATGAATAGCTCCCTGAAAACAGGGTATGTATGTCACAATCAGCATTTTGATTGTATCTTCCCCAAAATTGAAGGATCAGACAGATAATCTCCAAAATCCCTCCCAGCTCTAAATTTCTAGACTAATCTAATTCTTGGATTTGACATTTTAGGTGGTATTTACGATAGATTTCATAGTATTGACTGATCTAATTTGGCATCAATATGGCTGAACTGCTATTTAGTATTTGCTGCTTTAGACATGCTTATATCTGTTACTGTTTGCATCTCATAGAGTTGTAGTGTTGGGCAATTTTCCCAAATATTCACAATTGATACCAATATCCAGGAGGGAAGGAAAAAATATCAGCTTCCATGATTGGAAGGGGGTACCTATTCTCTTTCTGTAGGTCTATAAATTAGCTGATAAAATGTGAAAGGCTGGCTCAGCCATGTCTCTCCAAGTATCTAGTTGTCTAGCATAATGAAGATACCGTCCATCTTGGCTATTTCTGTTTTAAGGCAGATACTCTATGTTTTATATGCATTCACTTAACATGCCCTTGCACCAGAGATATTTTAAATGATTAATGATATGTTTCTTAACATCCAGTCATCCAAATGCCTAAAAAACTACCCTTCCTTTAGTATTTTCAATAAACTGAAGTTACTATGTTTCTCGAAGGGAATTTTGCATCTATGGAATTAATGACAGTGCCAGAATCACCAATTTTGTTAAGGCCGAGAGCAAAAAGGAGGGGGAAAGAGCTTTAGAAAACTAACTACTTACCTAATGAAAACAAATCAATGGTAAAACAAAGGACATTTTTATAAATGCCCTAGCTCTGCTGACTAACCATCCCATTTTTCTTTTATAAGGAAAAAAAAATCCAAGAGACTTCTTTGGGGCAGATAATTTCTTTTCTGATTTTGGTTAACACATATTTTTAGTTCTCAACTTACATTACCTGACACTGCTTCAAATTCATTCACTTTCATCATTCTAGTTTTAAAATGCCTCAGTAGTTCATTTATCACTTTGGATCTCAGATGAATTCAAAGAACTGGAAGAGCTTTGAATGAAATCTGTCTCCTCTTGTGTTCTTGACATTCTCCGTCCATCCCTAATGAACATGCTCTCTCTTATTCCTACCCCAAAATCTGTTTATCTCCTAATGTTCGCGTCTTTCTCCCTTTCTTTTGAAGAAGCCAGGAGATAATTAAAAAGTACTTGATTCATTTTGCCTCAACTCCCATTCATTCAATACATATTTATTGAGTACTTACTATGTGTTAGGCTATGTTCTAGGCACTTGATCTGGGAATAGAAAAAAATGCCCGTGCACATGATGCTTATTTTCAACTGGACTCCTAGGTCTGCCTTTGTATAATCTAAACAATCTACTGGTGGACTGATTTCCTTAAATGTCAATGCCTATTCAGACACATCCCAGGAGACAGTCCATTCAGGAAGACTGGACTTAGCAGACTCTCTAAAATCCCTGTCAATTTAAGGTAAATGAGCGCATATTAAGATAAAGGGAGATATGGTAATCATTCCTCATTATATTTCCATGACCATGATGGTGAATGTTTTGATATTAGACACACACACAGTTTGGTTCGGTTAAAAAGATGATTCCGTTAGATAAGTGGAACACATTTGCAGTTAAGAGCTCTGGATTCTAGTCTCAGAAGTCCCTGGTCATAATTTGACACTTTCCTGAACATTGACTCTTTTCTTGTGTTTTTGAAAACTGGAGTTCTCTTTCCTGAGTAACAGTGTGATCAAGTTCCTTGCTTTAAACATAATTAGGGTCCATGTAGGAAGACTTCCTGTTCATTTTAGGTCTCCTTCTCGCCGCATTTCTCAGAGCCTGACAGATCCTGTCAGCTTCCTTCCAAATCCACCCAGTGATGGGAACTTCATTTCTATGCATGAAACTTTCTTCTAATATTAGTATTAAACTTTCCTTTACTACCTTAAAATCTTTTCTGAAATATTCGTTTATTGGTTCTAATTTATCTCTTAAACTATCCTGCATGCCAATTTACCATGGCTTTCCTGAGGTTCCTTTTTTGGGTATATGTGGTGGAGACAGTTCACATCCCTTGTCTTTCCTTGCATGGTTTCTAGATGACTCCTTTTCTGATCACCTTCCAGAATGAGGTGAAAAGACTCCCTAGTGTTGAACATTCCCAGTAAACCATGGAATATGGAACTAGATATAACACTGGAGATGTGGTCTGTTTAGTATAGCTCTCACCCCCACATTCTCCATACCCTGTGTGCTCATGTTTCCTGTGTATGTGGTATATGTTCATAACATTTTACCCAGCAAACCCTAGCATGTTGAGCTTAGGGTGAGGTATACATACAACACTTAGACATTTTAGGATTTTATTTAACTGAAGTGTAAAATGCAAAGTGAACATTAGGACGAAATCCATACGGTCTATGGTGACTTTATTTTCATTATTACCACAGGGATTCACTGTCCCAATTATCTCATTGAGCAGCATTCACCAAACAGAGTGGGTGCTGACAAGGAAATGTGTGCCTGTATCTCCAGTAAAAGATGAATTATGAAAGATGAAGTGTTTCCATTATATTCAAGTCCTGAGGAATAATAAAAATGTATCCTTTTCAGACAGTCTTAAAGACATTCCAGACAGTGAAGAGAACAATCTTATTATTGAACTACTTTAGACGGTTCTGACTGTTAACCTTGTGGGTCAAAAATAAAATCACGTTTTAAAGAAGACATCTCTAGAAGAATCCACATGGAGCAATAGTTAGCTAAGGAATTAATTACTAAAAAAAAAGTTCTCCTTGAAGATTTGCAGATTGTCTAAACAACAGAATATATTTCTCACAGTTCTGCAGGCTGGGAAGTCCAAGGTCAAGGCTCTGGTAGGTCAGTGGTGAAGACGTTCTTCCTGGCTTATAGATGGCCTTCTTGCTATGTTCTTGCATAGTTGCATACACATTTATGTGGAGGGGGGGATTTTTTTCTAAAGCAGAAGAGACCGCAAAGAAGCAGGTGCCATGGGAGATGAGGTTGAGGGGAATGGAAGGGAAGGGATGGTGCTATTGTTCTAACTTGCTCTGAGGGAAAATTTTTAGGTCTTTTAAATAAAATATGTGCATTAAATATTTCAAGCAATGTAGAAAACAACTAAAAAAGCTGAATCAAATCATCATCAGAATATTGCTATTATTTTGGGATCATTACAGACATCTCTTATACTATGTACAAATAGAAAATGGATAGACAAAAATAATTTTGTAAAAATTGGATATGTTATCCATGCTAATTCACAGAAAACTATAAATTTGACTTGACCTATTTAATTGAAGACCAAGAAAATGAGGTAAAACTGAGATATCATGTGTGGTTTTCAAGATATACCTGTTCCTTAATGTTTAGATTCCTAAAATAATCATGAAATCACTTAGATAAAAGCTTATGTATGTCAAATAATTTGTTCCCAACTTGCCCTTTTTGAAAGTTAGACTTCAGTTTTAAATTGTATTATTCTCTGTCATAAGAGAGGAAGTAGTTAACAGCCTTATATCACATTTTGATTCCTTCTGGGCATGTATTTTGAACTTTGCAAAGATTTACAGTAGACTTTCACTTTCAGTAGACTTTCACATACTGATTTTACATGCTAACTTTTAATCTTTGCAATCACAAACCTATTTATTAACTTTTATTCTGTTTCTAGATGTGTGATATTTAAACAAATTGGAGTAAATGCAGCAGGCAAAGAGGAACTCTTTAGAATTATCAATCCCTTTTCCATTCACCGCTGGATTTTGTTTTTTTGAATTCCCAGCAAGCTGCATAGTGAAGAAATGCATAATATTAAGACAGAATGGAATCAACCCTGCAGGAGAGCAGAAATAGTTTTGAATTCTCTACCAATCTCCTATTCACAATAAGTATTTGGTAACTTGCTTAAAGGCAGAATTGTTTGAATACTCAGTTATCTGCATGCAGATTTCCTTTTGTTCCTTCCATTTATCTGGGGATTAGTTTTGCAATTCCTGTTAGTATTTACAATAGTCAACATGTTAGGCTGTAGGCATAAAACCAGGTATGTTGAACTCTTTCAGAGGCTTAAGGGATTTTTAAGATTGACTTTCACTTTTATAGTCCTACATAATGTTTAATATGCATATACGTATGTTGTGCTTGTGCACACGCACGTGTGTGTATAGAGTAATCGCCCTGGTTATTTAATATCCATCAATATTTCTATCTCTTTTCCAGTATTCCCCATCAGTCCTTTTTATCTCCTGGTTTCCTCATTTTTTCCCACAAGTGTCTCAAGATACGTGTACTAAGTAGTTGACCTATTTAAATGTTTAGAATGTCTTCCCGTTGCTGATCTTCTGAGCGGCAGCGTGTCCAGATGATACAATGTTGCCTCCCCTCCTCCCTCATCAGATAAGTACCCCCTTCCCCCCACTAGACTTAGCAACCTTGTCTTGATTAGTCAGCCTTACAGCCTTGGCTCCTCACACTCCCACCAGGAAAGGGATACTGGAAATTGATGAACAGCAGGGGTTAACCAAACAATCGGGTGCCAGCCTGAGTGTCCAAGATGCTTCCATTCCAAGGACTTTCCCCGCCTCTGCCCACCTCTTTTTTGACTTTGTGACTCTGAATGATAAACGCCCCTTCTTGCTTCTGAAAGGCAGGACTGTTGTCTTTCAGACTCCAGTCTGCCGCCTTCCTCACTTTGTCGACAAATGAAACCCATTTTCCTTTTCCTCAAACTCTGTTTCTTTTTATTGGCTAAGGGAAATCAAGGGCCGTGTTTGGTTACACAGACATTCTAGGCTGTTCCTCAGCACTTGTGAACAGTGCGCCACGCCTGCGGCATTAACCCCTTCCATGGAGTGTCTGAGGTTGGTCCACTTTTTCTTCTTGATGGGTGACTTGAATTTTCTGCCTGGATGCCTGAAAAAATTATTTATACTTGAAAGCATGTTGAACTTGAAATCTCATCTGGGTTTTGCAAGTGTGACTGTGTAAGACTTTTATTCACTCTTGGTCATAATCTTTTCAATACTTATCACTGAATACAGTTTTACTTTTGAATTGTTAAAGTCCTTATTTCTGAAACATCACTTGTCCATATGGTTCTTTTCCCATAAGGAATTGGTGGCAGTTATTCCCTGCATCCTTGAATACCAGATTTTGAAGTTTTCTTTTTGCCTTTTTTTTTTAGACCAGGTTTTCGCCATGGAACGTAGGCTCTCGTTGCCCGGGGTACCACGGACTCAAGCAGTCCCCAACCTCAGCTTCCCAGGTAGCTGGGATTACAGGTGCGCGCCACCACACCCAGGTATTTTTTTGGAACTAGGGCTCGCTACGGGCCCCAGGGGGGACTTGAACCGTGATCCCTAGCCCCGACTGCTTCATAGGCTGAAGCTTACAGGCACGAGCCACCGTGCCGGGCCCTTTTTGCTGTTTTAATATAGGAATATCAATTTGGTTAGAAGTATAATATTCAATCTTTTCACAATTCTTTTTACATTGCTTTTTTTCCTACATGGAAATAATTGAACATATACAATCATGGAGATAATAGTAGAATGAACCTGATGTATCTTACTCAGCTTGAAACACTATCAGATATATCTAATGCTTCAAGCCTCATAGAGTAAGAAGGACTGAACTTTCCTTTGGGAAATAACTAGGCAATTGGAAACAGGTTTTATTTTGTTTACATATACACACACATATATATTTACATTGTTGTATTCTCTGGGGGCTCTCCCACCACCGTATCACCCATGAACCTCATCTTGATATTTTGTGCTTGTCCCTTCCCTGATTTCTTGCTCCATCTCACTCCCCACTCCCAGATGTTTGCTTTAGTTCTGTTGTCAGCTTTTTAGTTTTGACATTTTCTTGACCTTTTGTTTTCCCTATATCCTACCTATAAGTGAGACCATATGGTCTCTATCTTTTCCTTTCTGATTTATTTTCACTAACATGATTCCTTTTAGGTTCATTCATGTTATCACAAATGCATCAAATTTGTCTTTTTGATTGCTGAATAATATTCCATTGTGAAAATATAGTGCAACTTTTTCATCCATTTGTCAGTTTTGGGACATCTGAGCTATTTCCAAATCCTAGCTATTGTAAATAGTGCTGTAATAAATATCCGAGTACAGGTAGCTTTTGAATTAGTGCTCTGGTGTCCTTTGGGTAGATTCACACTAGTGAAATTGCTGCATTGAGTTGTAGTTCCATTTTCAGTAGTTTGAGGGTTCTCCACACAACTTTCCATAGTGGCTGGATCAGTTAGCATTCCTACCAGAGCCCCGTAGAATAAGAAGGACTGAACTTACATCTGGGAAATAACTAGAAAACTTGAAAGCATTTGAGGCAATAGTTTTTAGACTTTGGAGAACAGCAAATTCAGGTTCTTGATGCCTACGAAAAGGGAATAGGATGGGAAGTTTGTGACTGCCCTGCCCTTTGCCAGGAGGCATTTACCATCCTGCCAAGGAGTGGGGGAGGGGATCCCAACCAGAGTGTGGAAGTTTCCCTGATTTGAAGAGACTGAAAGATTAAGGTGGATGGAATTTGCAGGGCAGAATACAAGATAGGAAGGAGCCTAATGAAGGAAAACAAAACTATAGATATACGTATAGAGAAACCCTTGAATCTTTTACTGAAAATGAAGCTTTGTATGGAGAGGGAGGAATTCCATCAAGTTGGGCAAAAATCAACCAGAAAACTGTAAACCGAACAGCTCCCAGAGGGCACACAGGGCTGACATAGCAGCATTCTGTGGTTCCAGTCCCAGCTGTTTGTCTGTTACCAGCATCAACTGCCAGCGCTGGGAGGGAGTGTCCTTCAGATGATTCCAAGCCCTACTCCTGAGCCCCCACCCTTACTTTTTGGAGCCATCCCAGCTGATGCATTGTGGAGGAGGATCAGACTCTCTCTCATCATTGCAAAGCATATCTTGCCTGAAAAAGAGTCCCTTGAAAATAAAAATCTTTAGTTTTCAATCAGATGTGTTGTAGAGCAGTAAGTAATTCACCAAAGAAATCCAAATGAATAATAAGCAGATTGAATGAATAATAAAAATGAAGTTGTTCAATGTGGCTAATAATCAGAGGAAAAAAGTAAAAGTTTTCCTTTAATATTGACACTTTTATAATATACTGATTCACTGATGAGGCTAAAATAACACTTTCATATTTTGCTGGTAAGATGATGAATCGTTAAAAACTTTTCCTCAAAAACTTTATCATGTTCATATTTTTTATAGAGACTTAATTGACATAATTGATTATTAGATTCGGGTGTACAACATGATTCTTTATTTGTATATATTGCAAAATAATCACCGCAATAAGCCTAGTTAATATCCATCCACACACGGTTATGTTTTTTTCCTTGTGATGAGCACTTAAAATCTGGTCTCTTAGCAACTTCCAGCTGTACAATCCCATGTTATTAACTGTAGTCACCATGCTGGACATTCCGTCCCTAAAACTTATTTATTTAATAACTGGAAGTTTGCACCTTTTGACCCTCTTCACCCATTCTCCCCACCCTATTGCAACTACCAATCTATTTGTTGAAAACAGTCACTAGAAATCAAAAAAGGGCTCACATTTTCTGCTCCATTGTAAGAAAAGCTGGACTGGAGAACAGATTTGAGCCTCTGACCTCCGTCTCTTAACCTAGATCTTGTGAACTTCTTGAGTGTAAGTAATTCAATCACTTGGTCAGCTAGGATGGAGCAAAGATGTCAAACACCTGGGGTGGGTCTGCTAGAAGTCTGGGGGAGGGCAGGGGAGGGGAGGGGAGGGAAGTTGTGGGGGGAGAGAGAGAGAGAACCAACAATTCAGAATCCGAACAGGCTTATTTGAGATTATCCATTACTTTTCCAAAAAGTGATGAGATAAAAGGTCAGAAATTCTGTTGTGATTCTTGGGCTTTCTAGATAATGAAGCAAAAGTTTTCTCATGGAGGCAAGGGGTGGGGAGGTGGATCAGAGCTCACAACCTCACAAAATTGGCCACAGCCAAAGATGGGGATTCTGAACTCATTGCAAATAATACTTGATGGGGTGGGGGGGGGAAGAATGTTTATAGAAGTAGGACTCTTTAGAATGGGTACTGCATAAAAGTTATGTGGAAAATGCAGGTTAAGGAGTGCCGCAATACTAGGTCAATTAGAAAGGAGATGATAAATTAGAGGTAATCTCAGAATGATGGGATAAAGAATGCCTAAAGTGTTTACTGTACGTTTCTGGTTTTAAAATACTTTATAAAATATTCAGTCACTTGTTAAAATATTTACTGTTCTTATCTGTTCATCTCTATCTTTATTCTACTAAAATTTAAGGTGCATAATTGTTTCTGCCATGGGTTGACCATACACTGAGTTCCATGCCAGGTCAAAGGTGGCATCAGCTTCAGAAGTTAAAGAAGGAGGGGGAGGGTCACACCAAATACAAGGCTCTCTTCTACTGTGGGTCGGCTATGATAGCACATTGAAAATGAAAAAGGCAAGTCCATGTTGTGGGAGCTGGAGAAGGCAGGAAGCGTGTGCAGACGTGGGTTACACACGTTGGCGTCAGCACTTGGCAGAGCTGGTAGAACTGACATATATTGAGCTACTCCTGTCTCAGGATTTCAGCAACTATTTTTTATCATTCAGTAGGTAGAAGTACAGATATGATGAGTTACCAGCAGAAGGGAAGAGCCGTGCGCCACACTTGCCTCTAAACCTTAATCAGCGTCCCTCAGAGTAAGCTTGGTGGAGGCTGCTGATAATTGAGAACAGTTGGCTGCAGTGAGTGAGGCCAAGGAACTAATTTTTTATTTTTGGCAGGGGCCGCTACTGACACCTGTTGTGCTTTATAAGTTTCACTTTTTAAAAAAAAATACATATATATATTTCTGCTCTTCCCTCACTGCTGATCGGACAACTGTAAGAGTGTCTGTTTCTAGCAGGGTATTAACTTTGCGTCAAATTGAAGCGTTCATATTATATGTGTAGCAAATAAGATTCAGCCAACCTGTTCAGAATCTAGGCTGGGAAAGCGAACGCATGTCAGAGGGTTGCTTCTTTTGGAGAGCCCTTTTTATGTCCTGAAGGACTTTGACTTGGTAGATGGGAAGGTTTAGAGCCGGTCTAGAGCGGTGGTTCTCAAAGTGTGCTCCCAGACCAGCCTCGGCAGCACCAGCTGGGGTGGAAATGCCTAGGCCCTGTGCCAGGTGTAAGGAATCAGGACTGTGGGGGTGGGGTCCAGCGCCGTTTAAGAGCCCGCCAGGGAGCTGGGAGCTCACGCAGCCACGCACGCATGAACCCTCAAAGCTGGTATGCGCTGGACTAGAGCCTCGCTCCTCAAAGCGTGGTTGGTGGAGCAGGGTTGGAATTGTGGGAATCGTTATTAGAAATCCAGAATCTTGGGTCATGCTCCAGAATTACTGGATCAGCCTCGACACTACAGGAGCCACAGATGATGGACGTGCTCTTTATGCTTTGACAAGACTTGAGACCCACCCCCCCAGTTATCAGGTATTAGGTTTTCTTTGATTTCACTTGGTTCGGCTGGGGCCCCACGCCTTGCTTATGTCTTTTGAATGCTTTCTTGAAACATGATATACATGGCTTATATGTACTGAGCACCGACTTCAGCCATGGTGCTTAGAAAAGCTCCCTTCAGTGATTGTAATGCTGAGCGGGCGTTGAGTGTCTGGAGTAAGAGGGGAAATGATAAAAAAAGTGTGTTCTTAATAACTTTCTCCTGTCATCCGTGGAATGCACAGTTTCCTCCGTCCTTGGTCAGAGTCTATTTGCAGTTGATGTTCAAGTAATTAGGTTTGTCTTTCCTGGAAGATGTGTGCACTGCTACACCTTCACTGTTAGGATCTTCTAAATATGTTAGCTTTTCAGAGTATTCTTGGAGCATTCCTTTCTTGAAGATGCCAAGGACTTGGCCAGTTTTGTCTGCTCCATTCCTTGAATATTTAGGGAAGAGCCTCGATGAAATTGGGCTGATCACCGAGCAGGTGCACAGGGACCCACTCAATAAACCGAGGGTCTCTGTGGCAGCGACGCGGCCATATTCTCAGCAGACACACGAACGTGCTGTAGTTGGTATGCATGAAGCAGATTTCTCTGTTGGCCCAGATGTTGATTAGCAGCACTAGAAGCGAGGGGGGCCATCTGAAAATCTGGATGAAAAGCCAAAGTGTTTGTTCAAAATCGAAAATATTTGTGACTCAAGTGCCTCAGAGGGTAAAAACACTAGCTGTTTTGCTTCCTTTCCACAGATAATAAGCACTGGAAAAACAGCCCAGATGATGCTGCCTAGGCAGAACGAACAAAGAGCAGCAGTAATCCAATTTGTGTGGTTAAAAACGGTGCCACTGATAACTTTGCTCACGCAGGCTGCTGGGCTAGAAGGAAATAGGAATGGCGGAGTGGAAAATGCCTATCAGCCTTTGAACACTCTCACCTTCGGTATTAAAAAGGAAACAAAGGAAACTGAACAAGTGGCAGTTATTTTTCCGAGTAGCACTGTTTTTTGTCATATAAGAAACAAGCTGCTTTGAACAACGGGGACAATTGTTACTGAGATCTGGGTTCTGAAGCCTCCTGTTAAATGTGAACAGACGCATCCATAAACAAGACATATTGACAGAATATAATTTAAACTATGGCTCCCTGTTCATAGTCCCAGTGATTTGAAATTCATCACTAACTGAAACATTCCATGTTTCTGTCTCATAATTTATGCAGGTTCTTAAAGTCTGACGTTGCTAAGAATCATGAGCCTCATAGTTCTTTATTACTTGGAGCACAATAGCAGTGAGATGGAAAAAGTTAGGTTGAAAGCTTGCTGGGGTAGGGATGGATTGTGGAAGTGAGAAGCACCAGGTAGTCTGGGATAGGCTTCACACGGTAGAATTAGGGGTCTCTGTTTAAGCTGAAAAAAAAAAAAAAAAACATAAAAAGGGCATGGGGGAAAGAAAAACTCAAGACTAAAGTAAAAAAAAAAATTAATCGGTTTTAATATGATAAAGATGAACTAAGGATTGGACCCCATAAATGTGCTGGTGGAAAAGTACAATGGTGCAGACCCTTTGGGAAAGTTTGGTAATTCCCCCAGATGTTAAACATAGGATTAACCATAGGACTCACCAGTTCCATTGCTAGGTACATTCTGGAGAGCCTAAAACATGGCCACACAAAAAATGTATTTAAACATGTTCATAGAGGCTCGTAGTATGTGAATTATTGCTCAGTATAGCTGTTGAAACAAAAATGAGTTAAGTATTGACGACAAATACTGATTACTTGAGAGCTGTGATGTGGGGCACAGAAGTAAAATACTTTTCCAGGTAAAGTCAAATAATAGAGGGGGGGGAAATCGGATTATGTCTGTAAGTTCCAGGTATAGCTTGAATTTAGAAAAAAACCTCAACTGAATTGAAAAAATACATTGAAATCAACAAAATAACAATTCTTTGAGGTTACTGTGTAAAATTGTCTTAATTTGCTGAAGCATTTTTATTTTGTTTCATTTGGATAGTGCTTATGAATTATCCTTGGGGGAGAGCTCTCCCGGCTAAGACAGAAGGTATGAGCTACTACTCAGGAAATTGTAGTACATGGGTTACTTTATGAATTACACAGTCAAGATTAATGAATGAATTAATGATAGCAATATATTTTAAAGCATTTTGGACCTAAGGAATATTGAATGTTAGAACTGAGATTTATGTCCCTCTTCTATCACAGTAGTTAGGAGCACAAACTTGGGTCTGAGGGGGGGGGAATACTGTCTTTTCTCTTCCTGCCTTCTGTGGGTAGTTCTACAGTATTCTAGTTCATACAGCAATGATTAGTCCAATGGTATCACATCATATGATGATGGAGTTAGAACACAAACCGTCATGGGCAAATGATGCACAGGGTAACGATTGCTAGGAAAACATGCACTGTGGCTAATTCCTATCAGGTGGGAAAGTAGAGACATTTGGAAGGGGTTTTTTATGGCAGAAAAAAGTTGAAATCAGGAATATAATTTAAATCACATAATAAAGGATTAGCATGAGCTTTTGGATTCTGAAGTTCTGCCAGTTTTTCAACTCTTTTGGCCAAGTTGTTGTAAGTGGTAAATAATGGGGTTGGTTTTCTGTATTTTCTCTCGGGTACTAATACTTTCAACTCTGAAGGAAACCAGGAACCCAGAGCTAGGGAAACAATGAATTTTCCTATAGATGTAGATTTCTTGATGTGAGGCATTTGTTTTGTAGAGCAAAGCAGCCAGGAACTGGGCCAATTGAATTGGAAGGTATCATGGAATTCTAACTGAAATGTGCTGAAATCAAGTGTACTTCTGTATTTTATGAACTAAATCTTGTAGAACACAATATAGTCATTAGAAAATCATCTTAGATGCTTAATCTCTAAACTTTCTGTTGAGGATAGTAGGCATTTGCAAGTTATATTTCTCATATTTGATATTCTCAATATTTGGATTTTCTGTCTTTTATCTTGGTTAGGAGGACTTGCAGTCTTAAGTATACACCTAAAGGTTTCTGTAAAAATCGATTTACTAGAAACACTTGTGTCCTAAATGAACACTGATAAAGGCAAAGGAATTTGGAAAATAGATTATACAGTGTTTGTTCTTAAGTGTGGAGTTTCTCAGACGTATTTTATGAAATGTAAGCTGGAAGATTTTAAATAAAAACTTGGAACTTAGGGGAAAATAACAATAAGTACCAAGTATCTCGGTTCAACTGGTTGCTCTAAGTACTCTGTCTTCAATACTTTGGTGTTCCTCCAGGATTAAATTTCTTTTTAGAGCAACTGGGCTCAGGTGTTGACACAGTAGATCATCTAGGCATGTATGGTCTGAACTAACTGTAGGAGATGGTGAGGGGGCATTGCTGTAATTTAATCATGTACATTATATATATATATATATATATAATGGCATTTTAAAGTGGGTGGCTATAAAGATGAGAACTTGAAGAAGAAAAAATACTAATGAGCTCTCATAGTAAAATATGAAGGTACGTAAAATCAGAACTAAGCTGGGAAAATCGGTATGAACACCTGACTCTGTGCCTCCAGGGAACGGTTTCTTTTTTTAGTAAAGTGATCTAAGTAATCTCTGGCGCCAACCTGACTCCTCACACCATTAAATAGCACAGTCTACTGTGCACTCTAGGATTCCCTACTTTTTTGAACATTGCTTTGCAACGCTGCGTGACTTAGAGGTATAGGATCACCCCCTTCAGGTGTGTGTCACCACACCCACCACCAAGGCATCTAGAACCTTCCACCACGATCCATTGTGCTCCCTCCCCACCCTCTTCTCTCCCCTCTTCCACTCTGGTAGCCTCAATTCTACAGACATGTTTCTAGGATTTGTTACTGGTTTGGTTTCCTGCAACCCTTTGGTTTCTACATATTACGCTTTTATAAGTGACACCAGCATTTCTATTTATTTTGCTTAGCGTAGTCCCCTCCATTTCTGTCTATGATGTCACAAAAGTCAAGAGCTTATGTGTTTTATAGCTGAGTAGTATTCTTTTGTGTCTTTGTACCACAGTATCCTAATTCAGTTATTCACCTGAGTCCTTGCTTCCATAGCTTTGTTATTGTAAATAGTGCTGTAACTAACATTGGACTGCATCTATCTCTTTGAATTAGTGTTTTTGCATTCTTTGGGTAGATAGTAAGAATGGAATTTTTTGATCCCTTATTTTTAACCAAATGTTCAACTAAAAGGGGTCATTTCATTTTTGGGGGTGGGGAACAGAAAAAATAAAATTGAGCTTGGAATATCTTACTATGTAAAAAAAGTTAAAAATTCATTTAGAGAAATATTTTAGTGTTAAAGAAGACAAGATGATAGGCTTAGAAAGAGGGCTACTAGCTGTCAAGTAGTAAAATTTGGCATGGGAAAGAGATAAAATGATAAGTCAATTAAACAGTGGGTTTAGATGTCTGGTTTTATGTCGATACCTGTAAAAAGGAAGGGAGTTCAGAACTTGTTAAATGCAACAATGAATGAACTATTATATGTGAATTTGTAACAATGTCTACAAAATGTTATATATAAATGAACAGAAATTAGATAATTCACAAAATAGATGATGGACAATTAGATTGTAAAATACTTTCTTTAAAAAATAGAGAAATAATAACATATAAGAATGCTGAGTAGCAGAATAGAAATGTTGAATAGGAAATCATAAAGGTGAATTTACAAAGTTTGCATGCTTTTGGCCACAGAATTAAGGTGATGAAAAATATACTGAAAGGACAAACAAAATGATGCTCTTCTCTGCATTGAGGGTGAATTGCTTTTCAATTTTGTTGAGGGTGGCAGTGGGGTCCAGTCCCCATACTAATAATGGAGACATGACTAAGGAAAAAATCGTATCTAAGTCATACATACTGGTTGAAGTGAGGACAAAGTGGTTTTTTTTTTTTTTTTTAACTCTAGGGCCAATTTGGGCAATGATTTAGGGGGAAGAGTCAAGAAAGTGATGTTCTTTTAGCAATGAGTCATGCAAAAAAAGCTGACTATAAATTAGCACGTTTGATAAGATTTTTAAAGGCTAGAGGCCAGCTTCTCCTACTAACTGCTCATATTAGTGAAGTTTTCAGATAATGTACAGATAGCGTAGCGTATCTCTACTGTCTTAAAACATTGCAGTTGTGGACTTCACTGCTTGGGAGAATATATTCAGAATTCAACCTGGACAGAGACTGGGTTAGCATGTGTTTGGGTCTTGTCACTCAAGAGTGGGTGGATTAGAACAGGAAAAGAATAATTGGTGTCTTATAGTAAATATTTGCTATCAAAACACAAAAGGCAAAGACAAAATAGATATGTAGACTCTTTAATCCCTGGGCAAGTAAAAAGATCACCTCGTCGCTTTATATATATGCTACTACTGAGGGAACTTGTTTCCCCTACATCATGTAGAGGGTGCCCTCTGATATTTTTCATTTCATTTTCTAGTTCCCATAAGGAACTGATGTGGTATCAAAAACAAAAAACAAGTAACTAATGTGTGATCTGCAGATGACATTTCATATGGTAAATTAAAAGTTACCCACATAAATATTTACACACAGAGGAGCAAGGATATAGAAGAGTGAATTAAATGAAAAAAGTAGAAATATTAATATGACTTCCATCAGAAATGTATAGACAGTGTAATTTGTCTGAATTTTATCAAAGTTGGTTTCATTCACCATGTTAGTGATGTGTAGAAATACCTAAATGCATCAAAATTTAATCCTGGCAATTGAGAGCGACCAGCTTGATTTAATGGAAAAACTTATTTCTAAAATATAATTAAAATGAATGGAACTTTATTACTTTCAGGTACACATAGTAACTAGTCATCAGTAAAGTGCTTTTTGTTGAGCCAAACTTTCTCTATCAGAATTGTTTCTGATTGGTATTCTATTCCACATAAGGCCTACAAAAATTAAAAAAAATTACTTTGTTTACTTTGATATGTGAAATCCCTCTCTTGCTTTTTTTCATACTGATTGTCTTTGAAAGTTTTTACTAATAGTTAAAATCTTAACTACTTCAAGAGTTGGTATTTTAGCTTTTATGAATTATAACTTTAGTAAGTTTTATTGAACTATAATGTACAAAAAGAAAGTGTTCAGTTCAACACAAAGTGGTCACAAACGGACTTATTACCCAAGCCGAGAAATACTCATTTATTAGCATGCCTGAAACCCACTTTTTCCCTTAATAGTTACTCCCTCTCACCAGGTTGAGCACTATTTTGACACATACTAATTTGGTTGTTTTTCTATTTTTTTGTAAAGGGGATCATATGTCTCTACATGTTTTTCTATTTGACTTTCTTTGCTTACATGTATGAGATTCACCTGTGATGTTGCATGTGGAAGTACTTCATTTATGTTGTTGTGTAGTTTTCCATTGTTAACACCATGATTCATTGTCAGTCTTACTGCTGATATTTGGATCATCTCCTATGTTTAGCTATTATGAATAAATCTTTTATAAATGTTCTTGAACAGCATATCTTTTGGTGGATTTATATACCGAACTCTTCAGTACATAGTTGGTACAAACTCTGCTTTGTGTAGCAGTAAGTGTAATTCCTCGATCAAAGGGGTAGGAGGAAGTTAAACTGGAGTAGATGAGCAAAGTTGATAAACCAATTCACATTTCCTATGTGCTGTGTATGAGTTTAGTTAGCCCATTTGCTTATTTTGAGTAAGCACACTTTGTAATAGCAATATTGGAGGTGTGTCATAATTGCTATTGTAGCCTGAATTTATACTTCCTTGATGAAGTTGAGGAGCACTAATAGGTTTATTGATATTTGAGCACTCTCATTTTAAAGGGTTTGTTCATGTCTGGTACACTTCTTAGAAATCATATTAGCAGAAACAAGTCAAAGAAAAAGACAGAGACCAAATGGTTTCACTAATATATGGGACTTAGAAAAAATAAACAGTCAGGAGGAAAAGTCAAAAGAAGCTAAAAACCAAACTGAAGTACACAACTTGGGGGGAGGGGATGGGAGAGGGAGGAAACGGTCAGGGAGGGAAGGTGATGGGTGAATCCGGGGGATTACAAAGATGTGAAATTTACATATAAATAATTTAAAAATAAATAAAATATTTAAAAAATAAACATCAGCTTCTAGGTTTATCATTTTTGTCATAGGTAGGAATTCTTCACATATTATGAACTCATTGTCAGTTACAACTATAGCAGATATTTTCTACTATCTGTATCTTTTTTGCTTTCCTAATGTCTTTTCATAAATGGAATATCTTCATTTTAATCTAGTTCAGTTTATTAATCTTCAATATTATGCTTAGTGTTTTATTAATTCAATAGAGACATCTTGGCAAGATATTGAATGCGTATTGTAAAATATATTTATATATTTTACATTTCACATTAGATTTATAAACCATGCAATTACATGTGTCCCTCTATTTCTGGGCTTCAAAAGTTGTCACTTTTCTCTTTCTATCTTCATAGATTGAGAAAACTATTCTTTGAATATGCTTGCTTGCAGTGTTTTCTCAAATTTATGTAATTTTTAGGATTATCGTGCATTTTATTTTTATTGAGGTAACATTGGTTCACAGTACTATATATGATTTAGAGGTGTAGGATCACACTGTTGAGGTGTCTACTGTAACACCACCCCCACCCCCACGGCACCCTTCAACCTCCACCAGGGCTTTATGCCCGCTCTGGTAGCCTCAGCTCTGTAGTAATATTTCTTGATTTTCAAATTTAAACCAATTTGTCATTCTTCTAATAAACCCATTGTTCTCATAATAGGTTATCCTTTTTAGGGGGACTGGATTTGGTTTGTTCATGTTCTGAGCAGGAGTTTGTGCCTAGTGGGTTCCATTAGAAAGATTGGTTATTACTTTTCTCTTTCTTGTAAAGTTGTAATTACGTTTTGGTCCTTAGGATTATGTTGGTCTTCTAAAACTAGTTAAAGAATTTTCCTCCCATACTCTTTAACATACATTACAAAGTATTTCATTCTGAAATGTATAATTACTGGATGATGCTACCTAGAAATTTGCCTTGCAGGAAAGCATGATTCCATTTGGTTAGGGAAATCCAGCTTTTCTACCTCTTGTGATAATAAGGTTTGCTTTACAAGGCAAGTATGTCCACATCATGTAGTTTTTAAGAATACTGACAAAATGTTTGATAACCTTATTTTTTTGAGTGCCTTCTTGCATTTTTGAGTATTCCACTGACATTTTCATTGAGCTACCGAAACTTTTGTACTTCCTTTATTTATAAGGGGACTGATTGCTTGATTTGTTACCAAATGTTTTATTTTTTTCTTAATGAATCTTTTCTAGGAAATAGAAATGTGAGATGGCAATATTGGAGCAATATTGGATGGCAGTAATTTAATTCAGTGCTTTGATTACAATATCCCATTGTTTCCCAGTTTTCCTCATTTTTGTTGAGAAGTCAGTCTTTTACTCTTTTGAAGATAAGTTACTTCCCTCTAGACACTTTGTAGATATCTTTGTTGTTGACTTTCCAAAGTTGTATTAGAAAATTTTAGATTTTCCTTTAATTTTGCCAGATAATCATATTTCTACTTTAATCAGTAGCTTGACAACTTTCTTCTCATGACGAAAACTCTCAGGAGCTGTATCTTCAAATATCGCATCCAATCCAACCCTTTTGTGTTACTCTGACAACACCGAATTACAGGTTTCCCTCCTTTGCTCATGTACGCTCACTACCTTGGTAGCTTTCTGATGCCGTTAAATACGCTGCACTTTTAATTAAATATCTTCATCCACACTTTTCAGTTCCCAGCGGGAATCAGCTAAATCAACTTACCCTGTCATCACTAGAATACAAAATCAATGAAACACAACTTAATAGAATTCAGTTAATGCAGTTATTAAGGTTAAAAACTAAAGAGCACTCAATAATTTGTTATATTCACCTGTAAATTATCAGTATATTTTTATGATGTACTAATTTTAGCGTATTGTTATTTTACTGAAATCTTTAGGTGTTTGTTAGAGTTAAATTTTATTCATCACAGTAAAATCTTTACTTTTTAATATAACATTTTTATTGCTTACCTAGATAATATATCACTCAGAAGAGTTCAGTCAGGCTCATCTAATTTCTTCCTGGAGTTTTCTCAGATAAACATTGCACTTGAAGTTTGGGAATTAATGGAAAACATTCTCATCACTTCCCTCCCTAACAGTTAAACAGAGTATCGTCAGCTAACCAGAGTATCGTCAAAGTGTATAGACTATGGACCACAAATTGCCTTATTTCAAAATAGGATGTATGGAAATGATTTTTTTCAGAGCTCTATTGACTGCTATCACAATAACTAAAATTAACATAAAACATTTTTTTCATTTTGAATGTGTTCTGCTTTCTCATCTTCAGACTGATAGACACTGCCATTGCATTGGACATACCTATATTGGGATATCAGTGAAATTATAACCCGTAAGGACTGGGTTCCTTAACGGTTGGTTGGAAAGTGCCAGAGTTTCTATATAGAGTATAGAATCATGAGCCAAATTTAATAGCTGCTTATTAATTCTCAGGATCAGACTCTGAACTTGCTATCAAGTTATCAAGATTTGATATCAGAAGAAAGACCATGGCAAGTCCTACCATGCTAGGCAAGATTCTTCTTTGTTGCGCTAACATTTTGTTGCCCAGTTCTCTACTTGGATTATCTATTTTTTAAATTCACCTGGGTTTATCACCAGGAGACAAGGAGGCAACATAACTCTACATTCTGGTGTCTGCGTATGAACCAAGTAACAGATGCTCGGTGACTAATCTTGAACAGACTTAGAAGCAAGGGAAGGTATTTGTCATGGATCATGACATGATTGATTTACAACTATTTTTCTACAAATCTCCTTGATCTGAGGAGCTGCAAGCAGCAAGCAGCTCTAAATAATCTCCTACAGTTCGTACACTGCAGGTACATGAAGTTTCAAGGGTGGTGCTCAAAACTGGGATTAGGTAACTAAGGTACCTGGAATTTGTGTTCATCAGGATCATCCAAAGGGAAGACTGTATGTTTAAACATTTTCTGCTTAGCAAAAACCACTTGTGAGTGGAACTTAGGGTGGTGAAGTCACCACAAAGAGACATTTTTCTCAGCATCTTGGTCATGCGTCTATTTCATTAAGCAACAGATTCTATCTTTTAACTCTTGTGGCCTGGATCCTTTTTGCGTTATCAGGTGTTCCTTTTTTCAACTAGTATTGAATGCATCCCCAAGTCTAGTGTGTAGTGTGCAGTGTTGGTCGAATAGAATTCGAGACAATTGTCACACATCACAAATGTGCAATGGCTGTGAGTGTTAGTGGAACCAATATGATTTCACTCCATTGACTATGGACCAAACTTAAAAGCCAGATGGAAGATGATGAATAAAATGATCCCAGGAACTTGCAGGTGGCTGGTAATTCTGTGACGAAAAGAAAGAGGGACTGTTGGACTTCAGCTGTGGTGTCACTCTGAAGACCTGCGAAACTGAATGGCCAGTGTTTTATTGTTTTCATCTGGTTCCTTAATTACTTGTCACCAAACTATTTTTAGTACTTTCATTGTGGTAGAATACTCTTGGAACGCTATCACTTTGTATGTGAAAGCCAAACATAGTATGTTGACATTGTGAAGTTGACTATATGGCATAGAATGAATAATGTTCTCTAACTCAAGCTGTTACCACTGCTGACTCATTTAATGACAGCACAAAACACCTTATATTTTTTGTGTTTTACTTTTCAAGCTGTGATTTTTAAGAGCCCGCCTATATCACAGACATCTGAGATGTATGAAGTATTTCATATATTTTAGAAATAGGGTATCTTATGCGTAGTCACTAAATTTACTTGGATCATAATTAAAAGTTAAAAACTTAAAAGTTTTTAATATTATGTGCATGCCAAATAACATTCAAAAACGTTTTGAGGTACTGTTGGTTTTATAGCATTGTATAGTTTTTAGATGTGCAACATAAATTAGTACCTGTGTAATTCTGTATTGTTTCCCACTAAATGTGTAGTTTCCACCCTATAAAATTGACCCCTTTTACCTGATTTTCTCACCCCACCTTTGTCTTTCCCTTCTGTTAAGCATTGCTCTGTAGTTTATAGTTCTATGGTCTTAGTTTTTTTTTTTTAATTTGATAATCCTGTTTCTTTATATGCGTCATTCTACGTATATGTAATATCACAGTGTTCTTTCTCTGACTTCACTAAGCATAATATCCAGGGTTCATCTATGTTGTTGGAATAGTGAATTTCATCCTTTTTGTAGCTATGTAATATTCCATTATGTACACACAACATGGTGTATTTATCCAGTCATCTGCCTGTAGACACTTCAACTCTTGAGTTTGTAAGCAATACTGCAGTTACCATGCATATATCTTTCATTAGTACTTTTCTCCCAAATGAATCATACGCAGATATTACTAACAAATTGGGTATTTCCCAGGGAATGGTAGTATGGGTAATGACTTCTATTGGTAGTATAAATGTTTTAAGTATTATATAAAGGATATATTTGAGTCATGTGAGAGGAACATTTTTATAGATCCAAAAATGTTTCAGCATTGGGGATTTCTTTCAGTCTAACCTAAGCAGAAGTATTAGGATCAATTCTATTTTTATTTATCCTAGTCGAGACTTTTGGTTTAAGTCCAAATTTTTGTTATAAATTGGGTATGATAGTCTGCCACTTCAAAAGTGTAGGGTTGGGCAGGAATATTAATTTTTCCCTCTTACATCTGTCTCCTATCTTCCCATTTATATATTTAGATTAATAGATTCATTACTAATTGGATTTGTGAACTTGGCCAATTTATTTGAAATAGCACCTAACACATATTACATGTTTAACAAATGTCAAGTATTAATTTTATAATTTTGAGCATAAATGTAGCATTATTCTTATGTTTAATGTCATCTTAACATTTTTGGCTAGTCGGAAAGCTTTGTTATCTGGTATGATGTTGATATGATTAATATAATTTTCTGATTGATGAAAGTACCATATCTATCCAGTTGTACATAAGTAGGCAGCTAACACATTTAAATTAGTTAACTTATCATTTATGAAAGTTATACTTGACTTCCAAACCAAAATTTAATTTGTTCATAAGTTACTAATAAAGTATTTGAGAATGCTATAACGCCTGAGTGTCTTCCTTATAACCATGTTGTAATTGCATTGTGGATATGTAGATGAGTCAATTATTAGAGACTGTTATTCAGTAGTTTTGGATAAATTAAATTGTATTGTGTTATCTCATTGATTTATATTTAGTTTCTTAAAAATGTCTCACTTTAAAAACTGACAAAAATGATGCATTTGTGACAACATGGATGGAACTAGAGGGAATCATATTAGCAGAAATAAGTCAGAAAGAAAAAGAAAGAAACCATATAATCTCACCCATAGATGGGATATAGGAACAACAACAACAGCAACAAAAAAGGACAGGAAAAACCCCAAATAAGCTGACGGTGGAGCTGGGGGCAGGCTCCTGGCGGGGGGAGTGGGGGGAGAGAGATAATTGGGGAAGGGAGGAAGATAGAGAAGAGGGTTCTTGGGTGATGGGGTGGTGGGTGAACCCCAGGGAATGCAATGATGTTATATATATGTCATATATATGTATACTTATATGCATGGATATGTAAACAAGAAAATGATTAATAAAAAATAAATTCCATTTATCTGAAATTATTATTTGTCTAGAATAAAGGTTTAATAAAAGCAATTAGAAGAAGATAGAGAAATAGCAAGAGCTGTGGGAGCAATAGCAAGAGCTGTGGGAGCAAGGATTTCTGTCTGTTTACTGCTCTATCCCCAGTTTCTATAAAAGTGCTGGGCATATAATACATGCTCTATAAATTCGTTGAAAGGAAAAAAGTCTCACTTTCGTTATTTGGAAGGCCTAGTTATTTTCCTGTTGGTCACCTGTTCTCCATTAGTAATGATCTAAATGGATTGTTTCTCATATTGGAAGGTAGTGCTGTAATAGCTTATGTAAAAATATCAGTCGTACACTGATTGAAAAAGCCCTGGTATCCGTGTTGATCTTGCTCTCTTTGGAAGGTAGCTGTGCCAGAACTTTCTTGTTTGCATCCATTTGATCGCACTCAAATCCAATTTGCATCTGACTCTTGGCTCCATCTCTGCCATCAGTGACCCTGCTAGTCACTTTGGACTCGATGCTTCTTTCTGGCCGCCCTGGCTTTGATGCTTGGCTGTCCCTCAAGGACTCTGGCCTGGCTTTGGACAGGAAGCTCTTCAGAGTACCCCTGAATATAATGATTTCCTCAGGATCTATTTTCCTGGCTCTTACAAGCTGGAACAACCACAGGCTGGCTTGCCTTGCCTTGCCAGAGGATTCATCTAATGCAAATGAGCATTTAGAGAGGCGGGGTGTTCATCAAGGCTTATCAGGAGCTACAGAATCATTTCTAACAGTCTTCAATTACTATTGGGGGGGAAATAGGATTTGTAAGTCAAAATAAATGTTTTAGGAGAAACAGTTTTTAAAGCGTAATTAAAAAAAAAATACCAGGGTTACTTGGCTGTGGTCTGTTTCCCTATTCTGCAGTGTTACTGAATACCACCTCAGCATGTGGACAAATGCAGCTATGTGTTTCTCTGCTGTAAAAAGCCTGTCACAAATCACATCTTTTAGCAATCTTGATAACTGTTAATGAAGGCTTCCTAGTCTGCTACTTAGAAGAAAATGGCAAGTAAGACCTCAGCCAATGTAGCAAGGTTTCATAATATTTGAGGTCAATTTTTCATCACACATTCTTGCAAACGGTTAAACGCTATGTTATTGTCAAATATCACCTTAGAAATGAAGTTTCTTATTTTACTCATGCCTGACATCAGACTCTGATGGTTTCAAATAATATAATACGATGAAAAGTGATGACATTTTCAGATTTTAATTAGCAATATTAAGAAGTAAAAATTGGCACATTTGTGATTTTATGAAAGTACTTGGTTGATTCATTTTAATGGTTAAATCATGAGAAATGGATATTTTAGGTATGTGAAAGCTGTTATGTTTTCCTGTTACCTGGTTAGTGTTCCAGTGTAGCCATTTTTTAAAGAATATGTCAGCTTTTCTAGCAATCATTAATTATAATAGATTAAACCGATCTGGAAATATATGTAGGGTGAAGCCAAGGTTAGTGTTCTGAACATGACAACAAGATGTAGATATTTTTCCTAAGGTCAAGAAAAAACTGATGATGTGATGCTGTGGGAACATTGTATTCTAGAAGAATCCAAGCCAACTATAAGATCAAAGCAGATGGGTACTGCTTTGATAGAGGAACAAGCATCTCAATGAAGGCGACAATTAAGTTCATGGGGGAGTGTTCTGGGGAACCAAATTCTGGGAATGAGGGTGGAGACAGAGTCAGTGGAGCTGGAATGGAGGTTACAGGAGCAGTGGCAGAATATAATTAAATATGATTAGGATGCTGTGAAGAGAATCCAGTTTCCCAGGACTCCGGGGAAAATGGAGAATCGGACGATGTTTGATGTTTTACTGGGCTATTAATACTGCCCATGGACAAAAAGTAATCCTAAAGAACAGGGTAGGGATAAACCTGTATGTGACAAATAAGAATGTTTGCTTTTCTGTGTTAAGGTATCGTAAAGAAGTCAAAATACCCTTGTATGGGATGCTAGTAGTGAAAGAGGCTGTAATAAAGGTGGATCTGAAATGCATCATGAGATGGATTGGAATTGTAGATTAGATGAAGGTTATGAAGATGTCTCTTGAGTTTTTAGACTTAACGTGACTGGAGCCTGTTGATTACATAAAAAAAAAGATGGCTCAGTAGAGTTGTTCTTTTGGAGGAAATCAATTTTTTTAGGCATGCTGAATTGAAAGTGATTTTGGAAAAAAATGAATCACATGAACAAAAAGTACTGCATGTCCCACCACCATGAATGTTCTATTCTTCACTTGCTTCCAACCACTTGTTGGCACCAATAATGTTTTTATTGCTTGCAGTTCTGAGTGAACTGTAACAGAAAAGACAAAACACCTAAATTTATGAAGAATGCTGGCTTATCTTAATAAAGCTAATTTGAAATTAAAAATAAGGATGTTAAAGTATATACCTTTTAAAGATACAATGCCAGACTTAAATGTGTGAAATGTTGACACTGCAGATAACTTTGAGAGTTTTTTATATTGCCAGATAACATGGGAAAAGCACATTCAAATTGTGATGACACGATCTGATCAGGTGTCCTCCACAATATCAGATAAGGTTTCCATATATTTAAAAAAAACAATACTGGAAAGTAAGCAAATACAAAAAATTAGAAGTAAAATTAAAACAAATTATTCTATTCCCATTAAACAGATTTAAAGTTGAAGGACAAACTCCAAATGATGAAAACCCATATGATGAAAATTACGGAACTTTAAAAGAAAATAAAAAAATTGCACATATATGCATTTATACACAATCTTTTATGTCATTGTCTTCCTCAAGGTTCTCCCACCACCTTGTCACACGTGAATCATCATTTCTCTTGTGCCCATTCCTCCCCCGTTCTACCCCCTCCTCATGTGCTATTCTTTAATTACAGAACTTTTAAAGAGGATCTTAGAGGGTGAGAATAAAATGAGGATAAAGCGTAGTGAACCTTGGGATTGGGCAGTGGGTGCTTTGGTGGTGGGTGTGGCAATAACTCCAGTAGGGGGAGATCCTACCTCTAAAACACAAACGATGATGTAAACCAATGTTCGTTCCCTCAATAAAGAGTCTTAGAAGAATTGACAAAAAAGGAGACATACTTTTTTTCCTAGGGATGCCTAGTATTTGTAGATGATAGTTGTATCTCAAGTCAATCCATTCATTTTACACAATTCCCACAAAAATCTCAATGGCACATTACATTTTACCAAACTGATAGGGATTCTGTAGTTTATCTGGACAAATAAACATGCAAAAAAAATGGAAAAACTTTCAAAAGAAATGTCTTGAGAATATGTAAGATTGTGATAGTATTTAATCTTCTAGGTATAATAATGTTTTGGAAAACTATCGCAACTAAAATGGGACTGATTTACAGACTGATAGAAAGCTGAATGTAGAATTGAAAATACTGAACAAAATGTAATTTCAGAGATAATTAATCATACTATGAAATTGGAATATCAAATCAGGATTAAAAGTTTAGACTTCATTAATTTAAAAGCAACAGGTTAAGTAAGACAAATAAAAATTTAGATGGCTCTATGTTACCTGTGTGAAATTGCAGATGGTAAATATGTTGCTTTGTTTTTTTTGCCTATGTTATTATGAAACTACCCATGACAGATGTGTTTTTGGCATGATTGAGGCATTTCCAGAGGAGGGATTTTGATAGTAAATAATAAAAACCACAAGGAAAATTATAAACATATCTAGCTATTAAAAGTATTTAGTAACCCAGATCCATAAGGAACTTACACAACTAAACAAAAACAAAACAAGAAGACCAATCAAAAAATGGGGAGAGGAACTAAAAAGACACCTCTCCAAAGAGGAAATGCAAATGGCCAACAGGCACATGAAAAACTCCTCAACGTCACTGGCAATCAGAATGCAAATCAAAACCACAATGAGATACCACCTTATACACCAGTAAGAAAGGCCCACATCAGAAAAAACGGGCGACAATAAGTGTTGGCGTGAATGTGGAGAGAAAGGAACACTCTTACACTGCTGGTGGGAATGTAAACTGGTCCAGTGCTATGGAAAGCAGTGTGGAGGACACTCAAACTAGTGAAAATGGAACTACCATTTGACCCAGCAGTCGCTCTTCCGGGACTCTACCCAAAGGGAACCTCAAAAGGACACCTGTGCTCGGATGTTCATTGCAGCACTGTTTATAATTGCAAGGACATGGAAGCAACCCAAATGCCCCAAGACAGATGAATGGTTGAAGATGTGGTACATATACACAATGGAATATTACTCATCAATTAAAAATGGCAAATTTGATGAATTTATTGAAACTTGGATGTACCTAGAAGAAATCATACCAGCAGAAATGAGCCAGAAAGAAAAAGACAGAAACAACGGTTTCACTAATATATGGACAACCAAATGAAAATACACAGTGGGAGGGTGGGAACCAGCTGGAATGGTCAGGGAGGGGAGGTGGTGGGCGACCCCGGGAAATTAAATGGAGATTAAATTGATGTGACATATAAAAAAATAATAAAATAAAATTTAAAAAAAGTAATTATCTAAACCCATATAAAGTCTATTGGGGAAAATGGCTTAACTAAAAATGGCATAAACTACAATAGACAGGAATTGTTTCATAATTTAAGTTCTTACTAGCCAATTAGAAAATAATGACTCTTTAAAGTAAAATATGTGAATGGCACAAAGAGGGTATGCAAAATAAAATAAAAATATTTAAAAATTCCTTATTGTCCTGGATTTATGCCCCCCTCCCTGCCCAATTTATATGTTGATGACCTGACTTTTAGTATCTTGCAAGATGGCCCTTTTTGGAAGTAGAGGCTATCAAATGAAAATACAGGTATTAGGGTGGACCTAATTTAAAATCTTTGATATTCTAATTAAAAAGGAAAACTTGGAGACAGACAAGTATACCAGGGACACTGTATCTAAAGATCTGTCTTTAAGCCAAGAAAAACCCCACAACCCTTGGATGCGACCCTTCCAAGATCTTGATTTTAGACCTCTAGGCTTCAGAACTGAGAGGTAGTAAATTTCCATTGTTTATACCAGTCATTTGTGACTTTATGATGCCAGTCCTCAGTAAAGAGGATTTATTCTTGGGGTAAGGAAGATCTGCAAATCAATCAGTGTAACATTGTATGTGAACCAAAAGCAATCATATCTTAGTAGATACCTAAAAATAAAAGTTTAAAAGCTAGTCATGATCACAAAATAGTTCAATAAATCAAAACAGCAAGATAGTTCAATATTTGAAGAATACGTACAAAAATCATCTTGCAGTGGATGGCAGATATTGAAAGCCTTCCCCTAGAGGATGGGAGTGAGATAAGAATGCCTGCTCACATAATTTCTAGTCAACGTAATAAAGGAAATTTAAGTGTAATAATTAAAAAGAGGTATGAAGACTAGAGTAGAAAAAAATGAAAAAGAAATGAAATAAAACAGAAAAACACAAAGGGATCTACAGGCGAAATAGACCGGAAAATGCAGTGTTGAGCTAGGTCAATTCTCATTTTATAGACTTGCTGTAATTAGTCAAAACCCTTGCAGATGAATACATTTATCTTTGGAGAATCTAACAAACTGACTTTTAACATTCATATGAACATAAGGCCCAAAAATAGCCAAGGCAATCTTGAGGGAAAGTACAATTGGCAGCTGTTCATCCCATATACCCAAGTCCAGTTATAAAGCTTTGATAAAAGTTTAGTTTTGGTGTGTATTTGAAACCCAAAACAAAGAGAATAGCCTAGAAAACATGTGATTATGTGACTGATGCCATTAAGGTATGTTTGCAAAATGATAACTTACTAAATGGCACGTGTGTGTGTGTGTGTGTGTGTATGGAAAAAGGCATATTTCTACACTGCTTCAGAGTGTATACAAAATCAAATCTAGATGGATTTCAGTACTAATTATGAAACTAATGCCACTGTAATTGTAGAGGAAACCATTTTCATGACACTGTAGTAACTGTAGATTTTCTGAATATGATAAGGAAAACTATCCATAAACAGAAAAATATGAATATACTAGAATCAGGAACTTCTGTTCATTAAAGGACACCAGTTTTACTTTTAATGAGATACGGTGCTACCAACATTATTTTAAATTTTCTGTCTTTGATTAAATCAGTAAGTTGTAAATACTGTGAAGCTGATATCTAGCAGAGGGAAATCAATCAGATGGACATCAAGTATTTTTTAAATTGTTGATGGAAAATCAATCTAGAAGTAATTTATCTCAATGAGAATTCTCACTTCATTGTTTTTTTCAGTTGTGCCTTTTCAGTTGAGCTTTTCGAGTTATGAGAGCTGTAGCCTTTTCTAAGTCATCAGATGGCATATGCTTGGCGCATATAAAACAATTGTAAAGAAACTGTAGAATTAAAATGGAAAATGGCGGTTCTCAGATGATACGAAAGTTAATGTGACCTGCCATTCCTATGCCCACGAATTTAGTTTCTGATATTCTGTTTCTCTTAGTAAACCACTGGAGTTTTAGCTCCTGCCTTGTATTTATGGACCCTAGGAACACTTGATATTTTACTTAAATTCATACTTGTGCTTTGGGGTATATAAAATTTTTTCACAATTAAGATTTCTCCTAGATAAGATTCCTCTTTCTAGATAAGATTCCTCAGACATTTTTACAACCTAGAAGCAGAAAGATAAAATGAAATCTACACAGTTGTTTACAAACTGCTTTATGTCATATGGCATCTGTATAAAATTTTGTTAAATTTTGGATTTGATGCTTTATTAACATAGAGACCAGGTCAACTTGTGTTTTGGGAGCTTATTTCCATCACTATCATTAGGATGGCACACTCAGAGAGGTAGCATGCCTCAGACATTGTACATTGACAGTTTCTCTGGGGACAACATCGGATTCCCTCTATGATGCTGTTTGATTGGTGTATTTCACCTTTTTCTCGTTCATCTATTTGCTTTCAGATGTATTTCAATGTCATGTCACTGAGCATTTCTCAGAATTGAACATTATCTGCTCTTCAGAGTCCTTCATTAACCTTCTTCCCTCCTCCCACTCTCCCTCACTCTCTTTCATCTTTAATTCTTCCTTTGACCAAAGATATATTAAATGTCTACTATGGACACTGCAATCAAAGAGAAAAAGCACCACCTTGGTCTGAAAGGCACTTAAAATCTGCCTCCTCCAACAGTTGTACAAAACAAGAATTTCATAAGGTCACTGGATCCGTTTGACCGAGTCTTTACCTTGATTGAGATTTTGAAATCAAGAGGGCCGCATTCAAAAATTTTCAAAGCTTTCCAAAATATTTTTGAAAGGTATATTTGCATGCAGTTGGTATGGTTATTATAAAATGACTCTAACCTGAAGATGAGACATAGCGGAATTAACTTTGTTTGGTTTGCTTGATTAGACTCATTTTAAAATGAACAGAGTCTTTAAAATGTTTCCATCTAGATGTGTAGTCAGAATCCTCTTCGCTCTTGTCGTAATTGATGTGTTCTTTGTGGTTTTTTGTGGTCTCACAATAACAGTGCTATACTGCACTACCCTTTCATTCCACATTTTGACAAGGGCTAAGTGGTAAAATTGAAGATTAAACATTTTAGCGGAAGACTTGTTGTTTTTCTATTCAGTCCAAAATCAGTTTTTATTAATCAAGTTATAAATATATGAAGACTTTGGAAGGTGTTGTTTCTGTGCTCATATTAAGATTTAACTTGTCAACATGAATTTCTATATCTACATCTGTTTTGGTGAGATAGTTTGATGTTGGCCAAGAACTAATTGATTTATCAAGTCAAATGATAGTGTCTTTGCAAATTTAAGTTTGCTGGCAGCAATGCTAATTTTTTCCTTAGTGGTTTGCAATGGCAGCTGAAAATTTGACTAGGTTTCTTTAGGGTTTTTAATTTCTGGAATAGCTGCAAGTCAGTCATCAAACTGGAAAGAGAACTACCATTTGGCAAGATGGCCATGAGGTTAGGGAGTTTGAAAGTTCCAGTCTTATATTGCTTCAGGCAGTATTGCAATCATAACAGATTTATGCCCTTTTTGACATGCTGTTCATCTTCTTAAAACATACTGCTGATGCCTTAACTTCATTTGACCCGGGAAGGCTATTTTGTTGTTTGACAATAGTCCTGGGGTGTGCGTGGTCTTCGTTGGCCCACAAATGTGCACGAGCAGTTGGCTTGCTCACTGCCCTATCCCTCTGAACTATGGAAATTGGAGGTCTTCTCCTGCCATGCTGAATTTAGATTTGAATTCAGTTACTGTGCTGAAGTCCTAGAGCTACTCACAGATGAGTACTTTTAAAAATTTGCACATGCTCTGGTCTTTTTCATGTACTGTATGGATGACATTGAAAAGACAGCATCTTTTTTTCTTGTGTTGATCACTTTCAGGTGACCAATTTTGTTTTATCTTTAAATATTTATTTTATACCGTTATCTACTCCAAGGTTCTCCTACCACCTTATCACCCATGAGCCATCATCTTAATCTTTTGTGCCCCTCCCCACCTCTGTTTTCTCCCTCTCCCCCCCTATGCTCTATACTTGCATTCTGCTGAAAGTTAGTATTAAATTTTCTTGTTCATTTGCTTGTTTTCTCTTTATGCCTCATACAAGGGAGACCATCCAGTATTTCCTTTTCTTTCTTGCTATTTCCATTAACATGTTTCCTTCTAGCTCCATCCTTGTAGCCATGAATGACATAAGTTTGTCCTTTTTGATCAATGTATAATATTCCATCGTGTACATATACTGGAGCTTTCTGTACCATTCATTTATTTTGGGGCATCTGAGTTGCTTTCATATCCTGCCTATTGTAAATAGCGCCATAATAAACATCCAGGTACAGGTGTCTTTTGAATTAGAGTTTTTGTAACCTTTGGGTAGATTCCTAGAAGTGGGATTGCTGGATCGAATGGGCGTTGCATTGTTTTGGACCACCTCTTCTTGACCTACTCTGTCCTAGCTGCTGCAAATAGTGGGGCCCTGAACATAGGAATACATCTGTCCTTCAATGAGCCTGTTTATGTTCTTTGACAGATACCTAGGAGAGGGATTTTTGGATCGTATGGACATTCTATTAATATTCTGATAAATCTCCATCTTGTACATGGGGGCCGGACCAATCTGTATTACCCTTAGGACTGTAGGAGACTTCTTTTTTCTCCACACCCCAGCCAACACTTGTTTCTAGAAGTTTTGCTGTTGACCACCTCAGAAGCATGAGGTAGCATCCCATTGTGGTTTGGATTGTAGGAGTTGGTGTATTGCGCCTTATCGGATACATGATGTACAGATACTCTCTTCCGCACAATGGGGTGTCTTTTGTCTTCATTACAGGTTTTGACATGCATAAGCTTTGTAGTTTGACCTAACTCCATTTGTGTTTTTGTTTTTCTGGTGGTTGTTACTGAGTTCCTGAAGAAATCACTGAAGACAATGTCACTTTTCCTTTATTCTGTATATCTTACAAGTGAGTGGAGGCTATCGTTTAATTTGTAATTGTTATGTGCTTTAGTAGTAATATAGTCTTTGAGGGGTATGTGCTTTAATAAAAACGTGAGGGGAAAAAGTGAAGAGTGGAATTTTAAACATGACGCATCTCTACTATGTGTTGAGAGAATGAAGATATTGACACCGGTTAGTGGTTCCAGTTAATATAAAATAGTAACATAGAATTAAAGACATACTTATTATAAACAATAAGTGTTATTATAACAGAAATAGATTTAGATCATTTGACTCTTACATGGTTAAATCAGAAATTAACAGATGTGGAAGAGTGCTAACACTGAACTTACTCTGAACGAAATGGTCATCGGTAGGTAGCCTACAGCTTAACTGTCACTTTTGGCCTCAGAATATCTAGGCTATAAAAAAAGGAAGAGTTTCAAATTTTTCATGGCATTTCTTCCTTAGGTTTATAAATTTTCTTTTGATGTATTAAAATTCAACATGATGAAAATTCAGGAAATGAACTGTTTTGGTAACTGAACTGTGAAAGTAGAGATAGAGGTGAGTAGAGATTTGATATCTTATTAAAACTATCATCATTCACTATCTTCATATATTGTTTATTTTGACAAAACTTCTCTTTCCCGGTGGTGTAGGTCTAACTAATACAGGTAAAGTGTGTCTTATTTGCTCTTACATCACTAAGGGAAATGCATTGACCGTTGATCTGTTTCTAGTTTCTTAAGTGATAAAGTAAACGGTAAAAGAGACTATGGAGCATAAAAATCTCAAAGGTAATTTCTCAGACTGCCAACATTCTGGGTCTTATATGTGAATCTGAGAGTCAGAACTGACATGGAGGTAAAACAAGTGGAGCAGAGTCGCTATATGCGGTCACTAAGGAGAATATGGACTTGTTCAAAAAAGATGTTAAGTCTCTGTTACGTTTTATTAGAACTACTTTCATGACTCACTTTAAAAAGTCACGAAAAGTTGGTTAAGAGGAGATGGATTTCAAACATGCAGTAAAAGCCATGAATCTATTTTTTTGTTTCCTGATCCTGTGATTGCATTCCATTCTGTGGCAATTTTCTAAGGATCATGTCAGATTCCCAAGGTATGTTGATCCCCTTCTGTCTGACTCGGTACCTTTTCTGTGCTTGAATTGGAAATGGCATTCACTATATTTTGAGAGAGCACATTGCCGACTTGGAAAAGGGCTTTTCTGGTTTCTGATGGCACTGTGTTTGAGCATCTCACATGGCTTAATTCACATTCTGCCATATGGTTTAGCTATTTGCAGTTTTCTCATCTTCATTACTAAATTGTAAGTTCATCTAAGGAAGATTCTGTTCTTTATTTTATTTATTCTTTTTTTTCCTTTGAGACTAGGTCTCGCTATTTTTGCCTGTGGAACCGCAGGCGCACATTGCCCGGGGTACCGCAGACTCAAGCGATCCCCAGCCTCAGCTTCCCAGGTAGCTGGGATTACAGGCGTGCGACACCACGCCCAGCTATTTTTTTGGGACTAGGTCTCGCTACATTGCCCCCTGCGGGACTCGAACTGCGATCCCTGGCCCCAGCCACGGCTTCCTAGGCTGCCGCTTACAGGCATGCGTCACCATGCCCGGCCTAGATCCTGTTCTTTAAACCATTTTTAAAAATCACTTGCCAATAATGGCACACTGGTTTCATTAAACGATGCTCGGGTAGTGTTTTCTTGACTTAACATTGTTCTAGACACATTCAGTTGACTGATGATTTTCTGGTGTTATTTCCTGGTTGGCCCATAATTTTTGTTCGTGCTAATCACCAAAGCATGCGCTGTGATGCATGACCCTAAGACCTTTCTTATTTGTGAAAGAGACTGTTTGATACATTTGTGTCTATCGAACTCCCTCTCTCTCTGTTATGCTATGATGCTAAGGAGTGAGATAGGCAAATGGTGAAAATAATGTGGATTTTACATGTTTTGTAATGTAACTATTACTTCTATGACTATTCCTCCCCTTCTAAATGATTTGGCTGGCCAAACAATTAGATTTCCATAAGGCAGATTAACACAAATATTTATTTGTGCACATCAAGCTCCCATAGATAAGGTAGCTAGTAAGTGACCTTTCATTTATACCATCTAGACAGACAATTTGTGAAGAACTGTCAAAACAAACATGGGGTTTGTTCCAACACCATCCTCCGTCTTATGTTCCCTGTCTTCGGCGAGAAGGATATATTTTTACCTTCCGGTGCATGGCAGGTACTTTGTACATGAAAGATTCATTTTCTGCTTTTGGGGGGAAAGCTGTTTCTCAAGTAACTTTAGTTCAAAATTATCAATAGTCGTATGTTAAGGTGATCTGCCCTGAGCCCCATCAGTAGGTCAGGAGATTTTACACCTAAAATTTATCCAATTTTAAATAGAAAAGAAACTGATAGAGCTGACTGATTTCATTCATTCATTCATTCATTCATTCATTCATTCATTCATTCATTCATTCAATGTGTAATACTTAGCTGTGATGGGTCCCAAGTCAGGAGGAGTTGTTTCTTAGCATGGCTAGAGAAGGCCTGGCCTAGAAAATGTTTAAACCAAGACTGGAAGGATGGCTGGTGGCAGCCACGTGGAAGACTGGGCAAAAAGTGTCACCTCAGTGAAGTAAAAAAGCATGTGCAAAATCTGTAGGAGACTTGTCACTAAACTGAAAGCAGGTCAAATGTTTCTAAGTTATTTTAATATCTGAAGGATAAGTTATATTTATATGCTAAAGAATATATTAAAGCAAGAAAAAATGAAGTAAAATCCTGTTATAAGTGAAGGTAATTTTTGAGATTCTAAAGTTTACTGAAGATATTCGAACCCCCCCTTACTAGCCATTTCAGACTTCCTCTCCCTCCCCCCCACCACTGCAATTACACTGATTGCCATATTCTATTATAATGATTTATAAGTTTGTCTCCCTACCACCCGTTACTCCCTTCGAATGTCAGGGCTGCCTTTTCATCATCTTTTCAGTTCTTCTGTCATACTTGAAATATAGTAACTGTCCTGTAATTGTTTCTAATTAGTCTTACCTGACTAAGTACCTCCCAGTCTTCTCAACTGCTCTCTGTTTTGCTAATAATGAGGCTTGGAGGAGATAAATTATTAGTAAGTGGTATTGTGAACATTTGATAGCAGGATTATCTGATTGCAGATTACCTCCTCAGAGGAGACTGTTCGTCTATGGGTTGATTACACTTTTTACCTCAGTGATAACCCTGAAGACATGATCAAACTTAGCTTTAGGATTTCCTGACCAAATATGGCAGGTTGGAAGTATATAGAATTAATGGGCTTCCCATCTGCTGTAGTCTTTTCTACAAACGGCCTTATAAGCCTGGCAGGTCTAGAAATGTTATCCTCCTGAATCCTAGGAGGATTCTGGGTAGAGGAAACTATGATTTCAGCTAGTCATCGCCCCTGCCCTTTCCCTCACTTATGAAAAAGCAAGGTTTTTGGTGGAGTAGAGGCAGACAGTAAGAGATTTTAATAATTGTTAACATATGTTATGGTGATAAGTGTACCAAGCAATTCAGTGTAGTGCTTTGACTTACATTTAAGTTTCTCTAGAATATTGAGGGTCTCCTCAATAGAAAAACAATTGCACAGTGCAGTGCAAGTTGAAGTTTCTTAACAAGAGTAATAACATATATGTCTCCACTGAAGTAAATAAGTGAGGTCTTTTACTGCTCTTCAACTGGTGTCATTAAGCCGTGTCCTCAGCCCTATCAGATATCAAACTACTGTTGAGCTTGCTCGCTGGGAGATGATGGTAAACATCAACTGTTCCTTCAAATGAGAAACCAAGCCTCAAAGACCTCTATTCTCTGAGTACTGAGAGCCTAATAATGAAACAGCTCTAATACTGCAAGCCAAGTTATTGAGAAACCTTACGTTGCCCTGATAAAGAATGGTCCAAAATCTGTCCGGTAAAGTTTCTACACAGGAGGTGCTAACATTCAGTCATTTCCTGTCTTTCTCTCAACTCCCAAAGGAAATGGCGTTTCTTGTGTAAATATGTCAGTAAATATGTATATGTGTGTGTATTCTATGCAGCTCTCTTGTTGATATGCTGCTGTTGTATCTGCCCTTGCTCAAGTCACCGGAGGGTACGTACAAGACCAGCATAGCAAGGAGAGAGCTCTGTTTAATATACATACATTGCTGCTTGCAGCGTTAAAGTTGGCTGGGTGGATGTGAAAGATGACAGTAAAACACATGCATGTGAGCGTGCATATATATGTATGCATGCATACACATACCCGAAGGGTGTAGAGTAAGTTTTCAAACGTAGAAAGGGCAACAAACAGCTCATTTTACGGAAGCATTCAGGTAGTTGGGATTTCTAAGTATCTTAATTCTTCCTCTAATCCCCACCTGTAACTAATATAGCCCTAGCTTCTTTGAAACACAGCATCTGGCAATTTACTAGGCAGGATCTATTTTGCAAATGGAAATTCGGATGACAGTGAGCTCAAAAATACTAGCGTTAGGGTTGTAAGAGGTCATACACATAGTCAAACTGCAGCAAATATAGACATGATAAACACACTTTATGAATTAAGAGATCATTAACTGTTCTTAGATTCTCTATGAAGAAAAGACTCCATAGACACCTGACTTGAGTCTAGCAAATCCGTAAGTGGTATCAATGAAGAGATATTTAAATCCCTATTTCAATAGTTTGAACATAATTCCTACATTAATATTTCTTGAGGCTTAATGGTTTGAAACATCATGTTATTAATTCAGCAAATATTTGTTATATTTGGCAGCGTTAATTATCTGGAAAGTGTGACCCCCTTAAGGTTCTCTAAATCGCTGTTATTATAAGCTAAAATAGTGGTTCTCGGCATTAGAATCTCTTTAAGTAGCTTTTTGAAAAATCCCAATTTGCAGGCCACGTGCCATCTGAATGTAATAAGAATTCCTGGGACTAGAACCCAAGAACCCAGGTGTCAATACTTTCTTGAACTGCTCGGGTAATTTTTTCCCATTGTGCTCGGGAGAGGTGAAATGCACATGTCTTTTCTTTGTATTCCTACATAAGGTAATCTGACACCTCCCTTTGCAATTTGACATTTATTGTGCATTGGTGTCTTGGTTTAAACTTTGATTTTAACATGTTATATAAGGGATCTAAATTAGGGTTCACTTTTCCTCTGTAATCTCCTCTGTGAGCTAAGGAGAAAAAAAAAACCTGAAGTAAAACTTATTCCCAAAGTTTACAGGCTGAATCTAAATTATGTGCTTGATGGAGTTTAACTGTTATTGGTAAGAACTCTAACTTCTCCAGATTTTGAAAAAAATGATGAAGAATGAGAATGGTGTTACAGCCAGAATTGGAATTAGAACACGGTTTGTTTAGTGTGATATTACAGAAAAATAAACCAATGAATTTATTTCATACATTTGTCAATGTTTGGTAGAGGATGCAGCATAAAAGAGACTGTAAAAGAAAAGAAGTGAAAATATAGCTAGACTTAATGGAATTGAAATGGGAAGCTTAAAAACCTCAGAAAGAAATGTTTTCACTCAAAGTGCACTGTTTTCTTCATCAATTTATGGCTGCATGTTCCTAGCCTGCACTTAATGTAAGGAATGGGTGTAAATTCATGTCATAGCTGTTAAGTTTTCAGGACTTGCTAGAAAATAGAATGATCTAGAGGCACCTGCTACTCTGATGGAACATTGCTGTGTTTCTTACTCCAGTCCTCCTCAATGAGTTTTGCTTTGTTACTGTCAGATCTAAAAGTACACACGTTGGAAGAGCCAAATTTTAGGGTAAATCTTACAAATAGTTTGTTTATCTAAGGGCATATATCTTCATAACTGCACCTGAGAATGATCTATTTTCCTATGTCTCTGATTAATTTATACTCAAGATGACGCATAAAAAATAAGATTGAATTCCTTATTGTGTTCTGTTGGCCTGATTAAGCTTCTGTATCGGGAAAAATTAATGTGTGCCTTGGCTTCCGGCCTCGGAATCTTGCATTTCTCTTTCTTCACTCTTTAGCGTGTGAATGAAGCCTATGTTATCTTCAGAAATGCCTGAGGACGTTGAATTAATGTTCCATAAAACATGTCATTTCCCCACCACTATCACAACTAATCAGGTTAATACTCAAAAAGAATGTGTGTTTTTTTTTGCATAGCATAGTAATTTTTAATAGTTAACAGAAGCCTTTGCTTTGAGAAAGGATTTATATAATCTTGAAACAATCTGTTATTGATCTCCACCTTTCCCCCTCTTCTCTCCCTCCATTTCCCCCTCACCACATACAAACACCCATGCACGCACACATGCATGCATACATGCAATACACATGAAAGGACACGGCAGATACAATACCATGGTGAAGGGTGAAGTTGACATCAATATTTCAACTATTTTGATAACTGTAGCTTTACATATTACTTTTCTTCACTTGACAAGAGATATACAAGTGTAAAATACATGGTGAATTATATTGAACATGTATTTGTTAATGTAAAAGCAGGGAACTGTGAAAATTGGCAACTGAGTCTCACTGAGCTGGTCTCTATCCATCTCCCCAACTTACACGTGCCCCATCACCCCTCTCATTTCCTTGGTCTCCATTTTACTCACTCGTTTATCGATTCTTCTAGGGTTTCATAATCCATCCTAAGTCAGGCTTTTGCACATGCTCCCCTCTGAAACATTCTTCTCCCCCTCACTCCCTTTGAAAGAAACAAGCGTGTACCCTTCATCTCATGGCATAAAGTCACCTCATTGGACAAGTGGCCTGCGGTCCTCAGAGTGGGTTCATTTCTGCTATATTATCTTTCTCCCCGTTCTCCTGCGCTTCTCTGTAGCATCTGTCATAAATGGAAGTGGTCATGTCATTGTTTTGCCTAGGAGAGGGAATCTCTGCTAGCAGTTATTAAGAACTATGTTTTGTGGATGCCCAAATCACAATATTTGAGAAGTTTTGGGGCAAAATTGAAGCAATTGAGAAATTAGTACAAGGTGTTTTAAAATCTCCTGAACATGGATTATAACTTAATACATTCCAGCACGTTCATCTCTGATTTTCCCCCAACTACATTGGGGATATTCCGTAGAGAGAAAGCATATAAACTGGATTGTCAAAGAGGTCAAAGAAAGGCTTTAGCAAAATCTGGCTGGGTACTGGTCATGGAATCAGTAGATGCACAAAATTACTATCATGCAAGGAAACCTAAGCTATTGGGAGAAGCCATGATTGGAAGGAAAACGCAAGCACCATTGTGACACGACTATCGATTCTGTGCCTTCAGACCATGCATTTGTTTAAGACTAAACATGCCAGCTCAACCCCAGCACATCAGATCACCTTGGAGTTGCTGCCTCGGCAGTGGCATGACAGCTAATAGAGACAGTCTTGCATTTGTTCCTGAAGTCTTCTATCTTCCTTTAGTGTCATTGAGCAAGGGCTGCTGAAGTGTCAGAGAAAATATTTATTGCTCTTCCATATGTCACTGCCCTCCTGCCAGTGACATGTGTACTCATCAGTCAAACGGAAACTACCCACCATGTTTGATTTACTGCAGTTGAAGGAAATCTGTTTGTGGGTTCCTATAACATAAACCATTTTGCTAGAGATTAATGCTCTGATTTGCATGCAGCTCATGGGAGTTGTATCATTAGTTTTCATGATATATTTAGACTAAATGTTAGAAATGCTTTTCTCTGTGGGGTCCTGCTCTCTTTTTATTTCCTGCTCCCTAACCTTTTTATTAACTTTCTCCTTGTTGTTCATGAAGGTATTATTTACTTTATGCCCTCTCTGAATCCTGGTAGGAGATTAAGTGATTAAGTTTCAGCGATATGAAAACCATGAATAAAATTCCCCCTCAGAATACCTGGACATGGAGTTGAGTGACGATAAACTTCTAGCCTTGGCGGTGGACTTTTAACAAACACACGACGGTGAGCTTGTAGAAGAATAAAATTGACTTTTCTTGCCGACATCTATGTTCAATTTATATCCTGTGAGAGATGTGGACTAGGAAGATTTTCAGAGCTGCTCAATTGAAAGAAAGTTTTCTAACAGACAGTAATGGTTTGGTATAGAATTTCAAAATATATCTGTATTAGGTGACATTTTTGTGCTCTGAGTAAAAATGTTCTATAGGTTCATAATTGAGTCTCCTCTGACTCGCCGCAGCTGATTGCTACGTTGGCATCTGTGATGATGGCAAGATTAATGACTAAGAATGGCTGCATTTATTCAAGGATAAGCTCAGAAGTGGGAAACGATGGGCTTATTTCTTCCATAGCCCAACGTCTTCAAGAAAACTCCTGAAACATCAAATTCTGTTGTACCTGAAAGTTCTGTATCTTTCTAAGAGAAGTAAGAATTGTGTTGTGGATAACTTGATATTTTTTTCTTGCATTTTTCAAAGACTAGTCAATAGATTATAAAGATACCAGAAAGTTTTAATATTAGGCAAGCGAGTGATACGGATCTTGATCTTGCATTAATAACAGATATTCTAAACACAGAGACACGGGGGGGGGGCTTACCAGTGATGGGAATGTTTAGAATGGCCTAAGAATATTTTGCTGACTCACTGTACAATTAAGGTACCTTAGTGTCACACTGGACAGCCAATCCCTTGTCTGCATTTTTTGCTTTTACATGCTCCACCTTATGGAGGTGACCATGGAGGTCACTTGAATTCTATAGTGGCCGGTTAGGTCCTTGTGTAGTCTGTGTTTCTAGAATTTTCTCAGCCATCCTTACTAGGTCCTGTTTAGCCTGAAGTCATCAGAGATTGGCTCGATGGAGAGAACTGACGACAAGGAATATTCACTTGGTGAATTAAAGTTGTTGATTTTCCATGTTTGTTGGGAGAAATTCACCTAGGCAAGAAAGAATCCTAGGGAGCATCTATTCTGACAACTGGGCGTAGACTAGGATTCTGGGCACATAAGGCTTTACTTCTATGTGAGAGAAAGGGAACTATGTAGATCAGCGTGACTGAGCCAGTCACTACCTTGCTGGGAGATGTACCGCTGCTGTTGCTAGGGGTTCTGGTGGAATGTATGGTGATGTGGAGTGTAGGAATATTCGTTCTGAGGAGGGGCTGTTATCATTTCTGCTATCTGTGGTTATTGGAGTAATCAGCTTCTTTGACATTGTACCTGGACCTCACTTTAAATGAAGTCGCTTGTGCCACCTTCTTTTAAATGGGAAGTGTGATCCCGCTCTTAAATATTTATGACAATGCATATGCATAACAACAAAGAGAAAAGACGGTATTGATTAAAATTTTTCCCTCTATTTTTCCATTGAATAGGTGAATAATTTCGTACCAGCTAAGCTATACATTCTGGAGTATATATAATAGATTTTAAAAGCTTTCTGAAGTGTGTATTACCTTTTCATGCATTGTAATTACGTAGTTGGTGAACATGTTTTTCATTTATAGTGGCAACACATTTAAGAGTTTCATGTGATGCTATTTATTCTGTTTGTTTTACTTAGCTACTCATTGTACTTTTGTGAACAAATATGTGTACAATGATGATAGTTTGTCACCCTCTTAATGATATTTTACCAGGAAACACAGAAAAATGCTCCTGGAAAAATTGTAGAGGAGCATAAGCGTTTTAATATAAACAGCTGGAATTTCTTCTGAATGTACAATCCTTTTTATAAGAAGTTGCATTGAATAATTTAAATATATGAAACTAACCTTCAGCCTCATATTTATATGCTTAAGACTGCAATCATAAAGTAAGCTTTATGTCTTGAGTCTGCTTTCTAACCTGTACATGCACAGGCATAGTCGTACACCTAGCCGAGGATGAGTCTATTTCACCTCTGTGTGTGCTGATTTGAAGATAGTATCCTCTTCTATTTTTGGAAATTAAACTAGTAGGATTAAATAAGCATATTAGAAATAGATCACCTTTTGGTCATGATTAAGATTCATAGCCACTCCATTTCCAAAGGCTTTAATTTGATCTCTTTCTGTTTCACTAGCTTTCATGTTAAGAGTTTGTCATGATTCCAAGGGTGTATTCAATGTCTTTGTGAGCTAATTAATCTACCTCCCTCAAAACCCGACTGCACTGGGATGTACCTTTGAAAGAGTGTGCCATTCACGGAATGTGTAGAAGAGAGTAGGGATGAACTAGGGGTTTTGGTTGAATGGACAGGGGTCTGTAGGTGCGTGTCTTGTGATGTGTGTGAGGTATGTCCTACAAATGTGTGCCTACAGATGAATGCCAGCAGTGCCATCTTTGGAGTGGAAAAAATGGAGGATTAGCTCATTGTATATGGCCTAACCCTAATTAAAGCCATATTAATATGGCTCCTTATCTTGTGCTGCATGTATGAAGGAAGAGAAGTTCCTTAGCTCTTGAGCCACTTCCCTTTTACATTCACCTCTGAACTCCCTGCCTTCTTTGCAAACATTAGAGAGTTCTTGAATACAACAAAAGTGAATTTGCCACATATACTTTGTGGCTTAGTCGTGTATGAATTAAAATATTGTGAAGATTTTCTAAGTCAGTCTTTCTTGGCTCTGGGTAGAACTTTATACTTCTCCCCCCAAGTTGTTGTCTCCTCATTCTTCCGTCGCAGAACTTCGGTGTATGAATATTAGGCTCTTTTTTGATTACTCGCTTTCCTTACTTCAAATTTATCTTTCTATCTAGCTAGGTTCTAGAGAATTATTTTCAGAAATGTGCATTTTACCCATTATTTATAAGAGTCACACTCTGTCAGGCTTAATCCCTGGCTACTTACCTCCCTATTCTAGCCTCACAGAAATGAAAATTTACTACTTTAATCAGCAGTGAAGATTGTGGTAAAAACCAAACTTGCTGCGAAGGTCATGTACCCTCTTCCCCTGGACAATCCATTCATTGATCCATCATCAAAAAAGAAAGGATCTTTTTTGAATCACTGTACATCCCCTGTATCCAAAATAACTCCCTCCCTTCCCTTTCCCTGTATCTTTATTACAGGTACAAAGTTTCTTGTATTGAGGTAACATTGGGCTATCTCACTGTATGTGATTTAGAGGTACAGGTTCACATCCTTCAGTTGTTTGTCACCACACATACCACCCTGGCACCCACAGTCCTTGCTCATCCACTGGGCCCCTCCCCGTTTTGTTTTCCCCCTTCCGTTCCCCTTCTGGTAGCCTCAATTCTTCAGAGTCTAAGGTGAAAAAAGCTTATTTACCATGGATCTGGCATGAATAACTCTTTAGTTTGATCTGTAGAATCTAGCATTAAGTGTACTTCCATTGATATTTATTGATAATACTCTTAAAAATCCAGACATGTCAAAAATTTTCGCATGAAAGATGATGTGTTATCTTCCTGAATTGAAAGAATTGATTGCTCAGTTGGAAGTCAGTGGCGTTTAGACCAGGTTCTTAAGGGACTGTAGGATTAAATCTTACAAGTAGATTAATTTCTCTATGGATACAAAATATGTGCTTTCAGTCTCTCAATTTTCAGTTTTATGGGGCAGCTAGGCAATTACTAATGGATTAGGAAAATAGCAAGCTGAAAAAAAAGCAGCTCTTCAATCGTTACCAGTGCTTTTCCATAAAAATACCAAGTAGATTCAAAGGCACTTCAGACTTGGGTAAATAAGGGATAAAGGGGACAAGATGCTGAAGTAAACCTTTCTCAAATACAAAGAAAATTAAAGGGCTGAATGGAATCAAAACAAAGAGGGGACAACGAGGAGTTGATGATATTTCCAACTACATTATTAAAGGTGAATTGTTATGTTCACGTGGGAAACTTAGATGTGATCCGTTCGCTTTAGAGAGCGATAAGATAGTGTCTACAGGTATTGCAATCATAATCCACGTTGAACTTTTCATCAGTTAATAATTTCATTTCACTTGGGAACGTCGTATGCATCAGGAAAATATCTCATGGGGAATCTTGTAAAAAAAAATGAAGGGTATTTAAAATAGATCTGTTCTGTACTTCAAGCTTAGTGAAGATTACGTGAGAACAGGTGAGAGAGTGAGATGCTTCAACTGTGAATGCAGTCTATACCCCATTTATTTGATAATGACTCTGGAATTGAGGGAGTAGAGGAAAGTCTTGAGCAAGACAGTGGGAGCAGGGCCTCCCCATCTCTGGGGAGCAGCCTGGGTCTATCGTGGGGGTGGGAAGCCAGACCTTTGGTGTGTTGCTTGTGATACCAGGTGATTCTACTCTGGTGCATCCCTAAGATGTGTGTGTCAAACTCGGAGAACTCTGTTCTCATTGTGGGAGCAGCATAAAAGAGCTGTCATGTTCAGAGAGAAAAGGAAACAAAAGTTGGTCCCTGAACAGGAGGTGATTGTGGCAGCCACAGCAGAATCATTAGCAGCCAATTTCTGAAGCTTTAGTTGTTGCATTCAAAAAGCTCTCACAGTCTCCGAGATGAAAACAAATCCCCTAGGGGAAGTCAAATTTAGAATGTACACACATGCACACACGTGTATCAATAGATTAACTTGATTTTTTCCTTTCTTAAAATCAAATACAGAAGACTTCCAGTTCGAGCTAAGAAGCAATGATAAGGACCTGATTTTTCCTCCTGCCTGAAGCACAATAATAAAAAGGAAAAATTAATCGAACTGGACATCAGGCAACAAAAGAAATGTTAAGAGACTAGACACAAGTGAGGAGAGCCGCACAGCTCATTCAGCTTATTACTGTCAGAGGGTTTCCAGGCCAGGGTGCCACTATGGGAGTGACATCCAGTCAGAATGCGGTGGACTCGGTAATATAGGGAGAGAACCGGGACCTTGGGAGGCCACCACAGTGATTCACGCCCTTGGAAAAGTCCTCCAAATCTTCAGCTGAGGGCTATTCACATGGGTGCAAAGAAGCCACCTGAGTGAGGAAACTATCCAGGACAGACAAAAGGCTAAATGAAGAAGGGGCTTAAGTATACACACAAAGCCAGAAGTAGGCCTGTTCCCACCAGTCTGACAGGAAATCTTTTTTTCCACATGTGATAACATTTTTCAGAAACCCACAAAAATTGTATTATATATTTGCATACATTTTTCTTTTCTTTCCTTTTTTTTTTTTTTGAGGCTAGGTCTCGCTATTTTTGCCTGTGGAACCGCAGGTTCTCGTTGCCCGGGGTACCACAGACTCAAGCAATCCCCAAGTAGCTGGGATTACAGGCGCGCACCACCACGCCCAGCTATTTTTTTTGGAACTAGGTCTCACTACGGGCCCCAGGCAGGACTCGAACCGCAATCCCTAGACCTGGCCGCTTCATAGGCTGAAGCTTACAAGCACGAGCCACCGTGCCCGGCCTTGCATACATTTTTCTGAGTACATGTAGGTGTTCTTAAAAAAATGTGGAAAATGAGTATAAAAAGAGAGGAAAAGATTGACATAGATTCACATAAAGAAGCGAAATTTTCTTTCTGTAGCAGCTTAAGAAAAATTCATCTAATTGAGGTAATATTAGAATCCTCGCCACCATCACACACCTACTACCAAATCACCATTGGTGACCACCAGAGTCTATTGTGTTTCCTTCCCTTTTGGTTCTCGTCCCTCCACTCCCCCTCTGGATTCGTCAGTTCTAGAGTCCTATTTCAAGGGCTAGTTTTTAAGCTTGTCTCTATCTCACCCTTAGTTCAATTGCTTCAATGAAAGTATATTTGAAATAAGTTTATATCTCTCACATATTTTTACGATACAATATTCTTTAAAAGCTATGGCTTTTTAAAAGTGTGATCTATCATTAAAAATTGGGTAAAAGATTCCTTATCAAGTTTTTGAAATTATTCAACCAAAATAATTTGAGCTTGATTCATTTGTGTTTTGTGCTAGCAAATAGGTCAGCTAAATTCTCTTTTATAAAATAAGCATATTTTAATAGCAGTTATATGAAGTCCAAATGAAAAACCTTCTTTCTTGTATAATATATTGATCAATTGTAAAATCTCTTTTAAGTGAGAATTGGAAAAGGATTAGTATGGTATTAAAGAAAACTTGAGGGCCCGTTGCTTCACACTTGTGAAATGTGAAGTAAAAGGGCTGTTTTCAGAAAGAGAAGAGATAGCATGTTGGTGAGGCTGTGGACAAAAGAGAAACTTCGCGCACTGTTGCTGGGGAAAGTCAGTTCAAGCAGCCACTATGGGACTGTACGGGGAGCTTCCTCAGAATGCTAAGAATAGAATTACCCTACGAGCCAGCATTCCACTTCCGGTTATTTAGCCAGAGGTAAGTTGTAGCGTGTATTTGAAAGTTACTAAGAGTCGAGCTTAGAAGTTCTCATTACAAGAAGAGAAATTATGTGACTGTATACGGTGAGGGACGCTCACTGGTTTTTCCGTGGTGATCTTTCACAACATCTACACAGATACCAACTCATTTTAGTGTGTGCTGGGAACTAATGTTCTATGTGAGTTATAACCTCAGTTAAAAATTTATTCGGAGTAGAAGTCCTCTAGCATGCTGTGTGCATTTAGCCCCCTGAGCAGGAGACGAAAGGGGTTCGTATCTTTCCACCGGAGGGGTAGAAGAGTGAATGTGTTGGTACAACAAATGGTACTGATTTTTGTGATCACATCTGGAGTTACAGCTGGACATGGAAGATGTGAGGAGTGGTTTTATTCTTTCCCAGCACCCAGCTTTAGATGGCTGTGATCCTCTTTTAAAAAAAACCTGTCATTAGCTTCTGCTTTCCTCTATTCATTTGTTCCTTGGAATTTATTAATCTTTATTTTGTGCCTACCTTTCTAATCTCTGGAGTTAGTAGCTTAATTATTTTCCACTCCTTAATTTTTCATTTTCATTGTTGATTCTAAAGAGTCATTTAAAACTATGTTATCACATACATAGACGTTTTTATTTTGGCCATCGTTGATTATGGATTATTACTACGTGGTATTTATTGCTCTGGACTGTTGAGAGTTTTTTGTGGTTTATTAGTCTTTTTAAAAAAACAATATCCATATATATTTGAGAAGAATGTGTGCAATTTATTACATTTCTGTAACTAGGTGTATAGTTAAGCTTGGTGATGTTGTAATTCAACTTCTTAAGCTCTCTTGCTTTTTGTGACCCTGACTTAACAATTTCTAATACGTTGTATCGATGTTTCCCACAATTGCTCTTAATTTATCAAACTGTTCGTCCAATTTTATGAGTTGATGCTTTATACATTTTAAAATGATTTTATTCAGTAAAGGCATATGACTATCTTACGTTCTAGATGATGTTTCATATTTCAGTATAAAACTATTTACCCGGTTTTATTTTTTGTTTTGTGGCATGTATTTTTTCTCTTCCTTTATATTTAATCCATCAGTGTTGCTTTCCCTGTTTGTTTTAATTTCATTATGAAGATTTAAGTAGAGATTTCGAAACTCTCACAGGTTCCGTGACTTTCATTTAATCTTTCCAACCTCTGGAATTTTTTTTCTGTAAATGTATTTTCTATATTGTCTCTTGTGTTTTTATGTTTAGTTGAATTTATTGAATGTTTATTATTTTCAAATTTTTACCTTTTCGTTCTATGCTAATTTTCTAGTCTAATTTGTTATTCTGCAAATTTCTTCCTTTTTTCAAATTTAACTCCTTATAATTTGCTAATAAATCTATAGTTATAACTCTCCAGTAAACAAGAGAAAAACTCAGCGTGCTTTCATTATTTGTAACTCACCTTATCTGAAATTCTTCCCCCCTCCCCTTATTTGAAATTCTAATGCTGCTACTCTTTGGAAATTTAGCTCCGGCTTTTGTGAGCATGATATTTTACAATTTTAATGAGTTTCAGGTTTCTTTCTGGTTTGTTTTTTCCTTTGTTTCTTCCAGACCATTCCTCTTTGCTAGTTTCCTTTTTTGCTGGAATGCTTCTTGTATTACCTTTTTAGAGTTGTACTCATGAGTAGTAATGTCTTTATATGAAAAGTTTTTATGAACGTATTGTTTCTCTTTATAGTGATGGTAAATTTGTACGTTCAAAGTTTTTTTTATCTCTACCGATTTTCTGCTTTCTTGCACAGACTTTTTATTTCTAATGATTATGATTGGATGCCTGAAACCAAACTTTTTTTTTTATATTTCAAGTCATCTGACTTTTCTGTGTAGCCTTGGTATAAAATTATAATTTTATATGCCTAGGAACAGTTTAAAAATTCTGCTGTCTTTGTGTTTTTTTTTTTCCGTATAGAAAATAGTGAATATTTTCAACTTGTAGGAATTTCTCAGCATTATATTTTCACTCTTAATTACTTTTATGTTACTTTTGGTAGTCTTATTATGTGGACATTGACATTTTGGATTCAGCTTCATTTCTTGAAACATTGTTTGATAAATTTTAGTGTGTTCTCACATAGTATGACTGTCTAACTAATCTAGTCAGTGTATATTTCTACATGTTCTTCCTTTGAAACCTTTGCATAGGGGTGAAGTCATTTGATGAACACTGAGCAAATACCGGTTTACCTTTCTAGGCCTGTATTCTTAGGCTTCTCTTACCATTCTGCATTTTCATTCTCATCTATCAGCCAGCCCGATGCACAGCCACTAAGTGGTCGGAGATGGGTCCCTGTGTCGCCACTTGGACGAGAATCTCCTAACAGGGAAGTCTACGTTGGCCTCTGCACGAGTGAGCATTAACAGTAGCAGGGTAAGTGAGATCTTGGGGTTATTTCCTGAAGCTATGTTTGTGCTTTACTGCCTTAACTAATGCAGATACTATACAATAGCATCTTGGATTATGCTGATATTTTTATGATACTAGATCAAATTGAAAATCTAGCGGTCTTCACTGCATCTTGTTTCTTCTCACCTCTTGGTTTCAGACTTCACCGTCATATCAAGATTGATGTGAACTTTGCTTACTTGTCTGTGCCTTTACTATAATTATCATTGTACTATTCAGCACCCAACACGATTCATTGCTAATTGTGTTTTCAAAAGCTGCTTTAAAAATGAATTGTTTATTTTATATCTTAGGAATACATTCCTAGGCTTATGTGGAATCAATATTTCACATAACTTTCCTCCATGTGAAAATTTGAGGTTTTCCCACATTGAACATTTTGCATGCTTTTTAAAGGCTAGTTTACAACCTGATTTATTTGATTTCCTCTCACCTCTTGAGTTGTCCATGGTATGGAATTTTAACAATCCATAATTCGGTAAATTAAAGGTGACAAAGCATAAAAATCTTTGCTGTTTACCAAAACTATGTTTAGTGTAATTTTCATTTAGTATGCTGTAAAGTGTAAATAGAGCAAAACGCATAAAAGAAATATGTTAAGCGCAGTGGTGGATACCAAAGAAATGCTGATGAATAATATGATAATGGATGATGGTGACCTGTATTAGCACGGGTAGACTTAGGTGTGCTTGGATAATGTGGTAAGTGCTAAATGTCAGTGACATGTACATTTTATTTCTGTCCAAAAATAGGCCAAGGAGGAGCCCGCTATCACACAGTTACTAAGAGACCCAGGCTTGTCAAAACACCATCTCCACACAGTCCTCCAGGGTTGCCAGAGAAGAGGGTCAGCTGGGGGCGGGGTGGGGGGGGCTGGGCATTGCCTTTTCACTCTCACCAAGTAACTCAATGTCGCTTCCGTTTACATTTCATTCTGTGGAGGTATCACTATGGCCATGCCTGAGTCTAGATAGCTGGCAAGTCAGCCTTCCATGAGCCAGAGAGGAGAACCGGTTGTGGGTGAACACTAAAAATGTGTGCGTCGTGCCTAATATTTCCTGAATTTTACTGTGTTTATCTTTCAAGCTACCTGAAGTAGAATCTACTTTTAATATTGCAATTTTACACGGGAGGAGCCTGAGCCATAAAGATGTCAAATGATTCACCCAGAGGTTAAGTTAGTAAGTGGAAGATCTGGAATTGAAAACCGTGGTTTTCCCGAGGCAGATGGTCCTCTTACTCAGTGCACCGTTCCTCCTGTGAATGGTACCTATACATCGCTTATGTCAATATTTTCCTGACTGATAGATTGCTAGATTTTCAGGACATCCTTTAATATTTCAGGAGCTCGAAGTGACACCCTATGTATTCCTTTCCATCCCACATGGTTGACTGAGGGACCAGAGTCCCGAGTACCCTGACGCTGACTACGAGACCAAACCTTCGGTCAGGTCAGTGTGCTGCAAGGGAACAACCAACAAACAGGGCCAGTTCTGTGTCAACTCTGCCCTCCTACGAATCACTCTACATTTTGTCATGTGTCCAAACCCCTTGCGTCTCCTGTAAATACAGCACAGTATGGTGGAAAGCACCGTCCGTACTGGCTTAATTGCAGGTTCCAGCACTTACTCGGTGCGTGACCTCTGAGAAGTTGCTACCCAGAGATTCTGTGGTTTTCACCTGTAATATGAAAGCAATAATAATTATTATTGTCAAAGCTGACAATTGCGGGGCACTTGTAGTGCTGCCCTTGTGCTGAATGTTTTAGCATGAATTATCTATTTTTAGTAGAAGTAGCATGGGTTTACAATTGTGTATATGATTCAGAGGTTCAGGTCCGTACCTTTTCGGATGTATGTCACCACACCACACCCACCGTGAAGCACCCATAGATCTCTACGGTAGTGGGAATTATCCAATTCCCTCACATCCCCCTGAGGTAGGTATTATTCTTCTAATATATGAATCTATAATTTTCCTATCATTAAACTGCTACTGACTGATTGAAGAGTCAAGCCTCGAGCTCGCTAGCTCCAGAACCAGCCATTACTTCTAAAAAACTTTTTTTTTATTGACATGAAAATTCTATGTGAATGATCGCTTACTTCCTCCTACTTTCTCCAGTAATTTGGTTTATACTTCTGGAACTCAAATCCTAAACTTAAAAACCCAGGAAACTGTTCCATTGGACAGTCTCACTTCGGTATCATGGCCACGCCTCTTTTGCTGGGTCCCTCAGTGGCTTATAGAGGCTCTCTGGCTCTTTCTCCACTAGTTGAATTAGCCACATATTTCCCATCTTGAATATTTCCATTCTTCATCTTGACTTGGCTGTTCACTGTAGCTCTGTTGTCCTTCGGTGGTTATTTCTGTTAATAAGCTTTCATTATGTTACTTTTCTATGTTAAAATGCATTTAAATATTTTTGAATTCAAACTCTATAAAAAAAGATGCTGGTGAACCCAGGTGTATATTTTGCTGTCTTGTGAGCTTGCACACCAGCACAGGAGATAAGCTGCATGGAGGAGAAACTACAGTGTAGAAAGAAAACAATACTTTCAGAGGCATGAGCGGTTGTCTTGGTGTTCAGAAAAGGGAGAAAAGTCAGCTGACATCTTTGCACGCATAAGACGCAGCAGATACTGCCTTGTTTTAATTTCTTACAATTCTGTGAAGGTGTTACTCTTATTTTTCCAAGCAAGGAAGCTGTGGCATAGAATATGACATGATTTGACTATAACATTCTATATCCTGAACATAGTGAGCAGCTGGACAGAACACATCCCTTTCGTTCAGTGGACACATCTAACTCTGGACCTTGATCCTCTCCCATTCCGCCACTCGGTTGAAGACGTTCTAGATTTTGCCAGCGATTCAGCTGTCAACCACTGCACCTCTTTCCTTATCTTCCCCTATCGATTTCTAATTGAATGGGGAGAAGGGAAAATCAGTTTAGGAAGTAAATATGTCATTTTAGATATGCACCCCCAAACATATGAAATCCCATAGTACGGTGAACTCAGTAACAGCGAGCATTGCTCAGAGCTAACCCAATGGAACGAACATTGTTAAGTAGGGAATGTTTACTTGATGTGTCTTTGACACCTGGATATAGGCATCTTTTCCCTGCCTTCAGCTTGTTAGTGTTTGATGTGCTTCTGCCAGTTTTCCAGGGCTCCTGTGCTAAGTTGGCACTAGAAAGACTTCTTACTGCCCACACATACCAGCAATATATGATTACCCCTCGAAAGTACAGGGTATAAGTAAACTGTACTTTTCTTAATTGTTCAACTAGGTTTCAGTGGTAATTGTGAGATTCTGAGATGTTAATTTTAAAGTAAGATTTGCTGTTTTAGGTGACCCAATGAGAAAGAGATGGGGAAGTCCTATCTTTGATGCCCTAGCCCTTCTAGCAGTACTTTGAAAGAATTAATCACTTGCACGATGGATATTTTTATGAGCACAAAGAGGCTCTTAAATATCTGCAAAAATATTTGATTTTTATCCTACAATTTAAAAGTAAGATACTATCTTCTGATATTTAAAAGTCTTCAGGAAATTTCTGTGGGGAGTAAAAGGAATAAGAGGGTCTGAGAGACCTGCTGTTATTGGAGATTGCAAGTGGGAGAACAATTGCTTTGTCTAAGTCAAAAAAAAAAAAAAAGAATGATGAAGTTTTTCCGTATTTTAAGTGGTAAAGGTACTTAAAATATTTAAATGCTTATCAGACAAGTGTGTGGGGGGGTTAAGGCTCTTGGTAAAATTGATAGATTTCTGTATACAAAGAAACCATGCCAAATCTTTGCATTTAAACGTATATTTTAAAACTTTAAAAACGAATGCACACGGAGAGAATTAAAGATGATGAATTTAAGTTTACTTCCTCTAGTGATGTGTGTCTGCTAGTCTTTGAATCCAAAGTGCTTTCCATTCAGATGCTTGGATGATAAAGATTTGTAGAACAGTAGAACATTGCTGGAGCTATCAGAGATCACAGTTGAGTGCAGTTCAAATTATGTGAACATTGAAAGCACCTTAAAACGTCGGTAAATTCATTTCTTGAGCTGTTGACTGTCTACTGGTGAGGAGAGCAGTAGACTCCTAATCTTCCAGCATGTACTTCTCAGTTCAGTTACCATGATGTGGCCAGAAATATATGTACTATGGTGATGATGCATTTTCAATATGTGAATGAACATTCTCACTCAATACACGGTGCTATTTCACGCCTGACTTTTGTTTTTAATGGCTGTTCTGCCTTCATTCATTCCACATGTACCCCAGAAAAAGTCCAGATGGGTACATGTTCGATTGTTCAATGTGGTTATCTGGCAAGGGGGTGAGGAATCGTTAGTTGGAATCTTTCAAGTTTTTACATTGTGGTTTTTATTTTCAAATGGCGAACTTTGTAATATTTTAATATGTTGACTGAGGTCATGTTGGTTTGCAACACTGTATGTGATGTATGATTTATAGATTAACACACATCTCCAAATGTCTGTTACTGCATCACACCCACCCCCAAGTCCCCAACACTCCTTCCCATTGTCCATTGGGCCTTATCCCCGCTTCACTCCCTCACCCCTACCCTCCCTCTCTAGCAGCCTCAATTGTACAGCTAGATTTCTAGGGTTTGTTTTTGTTTGGTTTCATCTGTTCCTTGGTTTTGTTTCTTCATATTTCTCTTATGAGCGAAATCTCTCAACATTTGTTTTTCCTTCGGACTTGAATCACTTAGCGAATCCCCTCCAATTCTCGAAACTCCCACCAGATTTGTTCATTTTCAGATTGTTCTGACTATCTGGGGTTTGCACAGCGACACATTTCTCAAAATGTATCCCTTGCATTAAGCAAAGCATGGCTGTATTCTCCACATTGGAATACTTTACCACAATGAAAATGGAAAAATCTACAAATAAAAGTAGTAGTGTGGGTGAATACCACAAACAATATTGGAAGGAGCCAGTAAGGAAAGGACGCATACTATAGGATTCTTTCCCTAGAATGCAAAAATTGACAAAAGTTACCTACTCTGTTAGGGCAGTGGTTAACTGTGGAGATGCGGTGACTGACAGGAGGAAAAAAGCATTCATCAGAGCTGTGTATAACGCGCTGCTTCTTAATTTGGGTCTTGGTTATACAGTTGTATATTTGGTAAAGTTTTGTTGAGATGTAAACTTAAGAAGTTTGTTCTTTTAGGTTCTTATATTTCAAGAACAAATTAAAAAAGGACAGCATCTCTAGATTTTCAACTTAAGAATTTTCAGCATCCTCAAGCATTATGAAGGACCTCTTGTTGGGAGGGATGCCGAGCAAATTTCAGACTTGAGATCTAAAGTGGACTTTGAGTTTGATGAGGCTTTACACATCTTAGTGGCTGAATAAATGTGTGTTGCTGCATCACGGTACTTTATTCTGTCGTAATGATTGTTTGAAAACGTGATGTTAACTCTTCATGATAAATAGCAACAATAAAGCTAAGGAAGACAAATGACACTGTGGACAACTTCTTAAAGGATTTCCCTTGGAGTATTGAGTGGTGTATAATGTATGTTTTTTAAAAACATGGAAAGCTGGTAGTGTCTGTTAAAGTACACATTCCTTTTCAAAGGACACTGACTTTATCTCTATTAGTTATTTGTTTGGCTTTAGTTCTTTTAAGTGGTGTTCATTAAATTTACCAGGTACACGGATTTATCAGTATGATGATTCATTGCCCTAATAGATCAGTTTGATACTTTTAATCATAAAATATATCTTTAATAATGATTGAATATTTTATTTAGGAAAAATGTTTATTTTATGAGATGGATGGTCATTGTTCTATTAGGATGGAGAGAATTTGAGTACTACAGATGATTTGTCTAATCAGATGAATCGTTTTCTGAATGAGGCTTTGTGTAAGTGTAGTGCCATACATATTGGAATGAGAGGAAATTTGAAGCTACAAATTTTAGTAAAACTCGATCACTACAGTATAATTTGATCATCAGAGTTCAATGTAAGGATTTCTTGAAATCTAATAGTTTTTTCTGTGGACTTCTCAAATTCTAAAAGCCTCAAAATTGTAAAGGGGTTTTGTTTTGATACACTTTCGCCAACAGCACTAGTTAAGAATGTAATGGCTATGGAAGTACGCTTCCTTAACCATTAAGCCTAACGCAAAGGTACGTTTTCTCATCTGACCCAAGTAGCTGTTTTACTCACCATTGCATTGTCATTCATGTATTCAACACGGCATGGAAATTAAAGAAAAAAAAAACACTTCACCATTTTTAAAGGTCAGCTCTAATTTGTATCATTTGTTCAAATCTAATTTACATGCATTACGAACTTTAGAAATGATACCTGAAAGTGTAGTCTTTAGTTTACATGTATTACCTCTTAAAATATTTTCTATTTCCTTGAGTATTCATTTTATTTTCCCTATTTTCATGGAACTATGTCCCTCAATGATCTCTTCAGGAAGGGTTTACATACACTCTTTAAATGCAACCCCAGTGAAAAGTCTCAAGCCCACTCTGTCTTATTAGGATGTCTTATAGATCCCAGGGGGCTCTATAAGTCTTTGTTGTGGGAATTCTGGAGGGATGAGCTAGGACTTGAAAACCTAGTTGCATTTTAAAGACATGAAGCATCACCATCTGAAAAATACAACACGGAAAAGATTAAATGAAGAATGCGGAGAAATAAGTTATAGAAGTAGAGGCTTGGGCTAATGAGGTTATCAAATGCAATCCTAGAGGTATCGGCTTTCAGAGAATGCTGGAAACATTGATGGAAGGAAGAAAAATGGCTCCAAACAATTCATGAGTGATTTTGTGTCTTGAAACCACATTGTAAATTTATAAGGTTTAGAAGAATAAGAATGAATTTGAGTTACATAAAAAGTAAGTTGTAAAAGGTAAAACCCCTACTATTCTTGACAATACATGTTTAATGAGTTAGTTTGATAGAGATGCTGGAGTGTTTTTCTGTACACCCAGGACTAGGAGCAATTTAAAAGTGTGTTGGCTAATCTTACATAGTCTTCAGCACCATCATCTTACAGAGCATCCAAGCCCCATGCACGTCTCAACCTACCCTCAGGTTCCTTTTGTTGTTCTGTTCATTACCTTGTTCTGTTCTTGTTTACTCCTCTGTTGGTTTAAATTTTAAAGTTCCTTGTAATATATCTTGAAGTGGGGGGAGGTTAGTAGAGAGAGTTTCTGAAGGTTTTGTTTGTCGGAGAAGGTCCATCTTTTTCACTCATAGATGAATGAGAACTTTGCAGGATAAACTATCCTTGGATGGCATTTTGTTTTTCTTGGAGTTTCTTGAATACGTTGCTTCATTCTTCTTGCCTGAAGTGTTTCTTCTGAGAAGTCTGATGCGAGCCTAATTGGTTTTCCTTTATAGGTTGTTTCTTGCCTCTTGCTAGCTTCATTATGTTCTCTTTGTCTTGGATTTTTTTGAAGTTTTACTATTACGTGTCTTGCAGTAGTTTTGTTTTCATTGTGGTAACTTGGTGTTCTTCTAGCTTTCTGTATCTCTGTTTTTGTTTCTTGCTTCACATTTGGGAAGTTATCTTCAATTACGTCCTTGAATAGTTTCTCAGTGTCTTTGTCTCTGTCCTCTCCTTCTGGTATTCCCTTAATTCTAATATTGCCTTTTCTCATGGTGTCAAATAGTTCTTGGAGTGCTGTTTGTCTTCTTCCTTGCACCTCTCCCTCCTTTTCTTTTTTGATTCTTTTATCTCTGAGTCTTGGAGAATACTGATATGTTCTTCCAATTCTTCATGTTTTTTTTTCTTCATGGGTTTTCTTAAGTTCCTCTGTTTTGTTAAAGTTTCATTTTCATTCTTTAGCTTGTTCATTGTGTTCTGCATATCATTCTTTTCCTTCTCTGCCTTTTCTCTGAAATCTTTCAGTGTTTTCCTTATGGTGACTCTGAATTCTTTTTCTGACAGGTTGAAATAGTCTTCCACATCCATGCTGTTGATTTCAGTAGGCTGACTTTCTTTCTATGTCCCCGGGACATTCGTTTGATCATTTGTGATTTTCTTCCATCCCATAGTTTGCCTTTGGGTTTGTTCTGCCTGTGATGCCCCTGTACCACTGGTGTTGGTTAGCATGATTACTTGGAGATCTTGCAAAGTTGTAGCTATATTGTCTAGTGACAGGGTTGCTGTGGTTGGTGTTCAGAGGCAGCAGTGCAAGTCCCTGTTTCTCTCTCCTCAGCTTCCGTTAACGGGTGCCTTGCTGACGACAAGCAGGGCTTCTGGTCACTCCTATCCAGTTGTTTTGGACCACTGGGATTGGAGATGGATGTTTCTGAAGTTTCTGCATGTGCTTGTGACTGCCTGGTGGCTGATGTCAATGGGCCGGGTTTCCAGGTTAATGGCATGGCAGGAGGGGCTTGAGTGTGAAGGTTTCCTGAAGTTCCTGCCCGGTCACTCTTCTGCTATGGCAGGTGCTGAGATGAACTATGGCTTGCCATAGTTAGTCGGACCTCCTGTTAGTCTAACCCCCCACTTTGAGGAGAGGGGTCCCATGCCTCTGTGTGGGGTTGTCTGGGGTCCTGTGTGGTAGGTGCCCTGGTAAGCACAAGATGGTGATCAGTCTGCTGTGAGGTGCCTGCTGGCTGCCTGGAGTGAACTTCGGTGTCCAGTTGTTAGGTTCTTTTAGGTTGGGACCCTTGGGATGGAGGCATTGGGTTTAACGGGCTACTCTTCCCAAGGTCTTTCTCTTTTGAAACTGTGACTCTGGGAGAGGTGAGAAATGGAGAAAAGGAGGGAGAAAGAAGGACGAAAGAAGGAAAGAAGAAAGAGAAGGAAAAAAGACAAGGGGAAAAAGAAGGAAAAGAAAGAAAAAAGTGAAAAGTATGCAAATGAAAAAGAAGAGGAGCAAGAAAAGTATGAGAGGAGAAAGGATAAGGAATAAGAAAACAAAAAGAAGAAATAAAGCTAGGGAGAGAGGAAAACAAAACAGAGCAGAAGGAAATCAGCCGGACAGACAGACAGGAAAAAAAAACAACAAAAACAAACCCAAGATAAACTGGGAGAAAAACCAACCAAGCAACCAACCCAAAAAAGTGTGTAAAGAGATGGGTGGGTTTTATTTTTCTCCCCAGTTGGGGGGAAGGGATTCTTCCCACCTGAGCTTACTGAGCGTGTCCCTGTGGGGGAGGGGCTCTCCCCAGCTGGGTGAGCTGTCCTTAGCACACAGGCTTCTAATCTTCAGGGCTGAGCTTTCAGGAGCACCTTCAGGGGGTGGGTGCGTGGGAAGGGTCACTTCAACCTCTGCGCCCAGTGCAAGGGAAGGCTTCTCACCTGTGAACCCACAGTGGTGGCAGAGTCTCAATCCCCTGAGTCTCCCCAGCAATCAAAGTGTCCCCAGTTGTAGTCAACATGGTCTCAGAAGGCTGTGGGTACCCTGTCTAGAGATCTGCTGATGGCCAAAGTGGTGATTCCCCTCCCTCAGCCCCAGGAGCTGCAAGCAGCTGCAGTGGTACTGCAAGGCTTCAGCCTCCCAGGTCCTCCCAGGACCAAGGTGTTACCAGCTGGGGTTAGTTGGTGCTGGGGTCAGAGGTGATGCTGCTGCTGCCGCTGTTGGCTGCTGTTGCTACTGATGAGGGCAGTGGTTCCAGCTGGCTGAGGTGCCCACTCCGTCATGAAGTACAGCCAATATGATGACTGACTCCGGGAACTATAGGCAGCCACGGTGGTGTGCTGCGTTGCCTCAATCTCCCGCATCTCCCCAGGAGCCGGGGTGTCCCCAGATGGAGTCCTCTGGTGTTGGGGTTGGAGGTGATGCTGCCTCTGCTAATGATGGCTGTGATTCCAGCTGGCTGTGGGTGCCTTTTCGGCCGTGTCCCAATGGCTGATATGGCTGCTGGCCTCAGAGGAGCTGCTGCTCTCCGAGTCACCTGATGCCCATCATCACTTTGCCCTTCTCTGGCCTGTCTCTCATCCTGACCAACAGGGCTCAACCAATTCCAATATATCCCTAACTGTTTGAATTCTTGGTTATAATATCCCACCAGCTCTTACAATGATTTGCATAGACTTGTTCTCTTATTCATCTCCAGCTCCAGCACTTTCATATACTTGTAGGGAAACAGCACATTTCCAGTATCTTCCCTCAGTAGGAGGAGTCAAATGGAAATCATGGTCAGGATGCTTCATAAAAATCAAGCAGTATGGTGTCACAGTGGGGTCTGGAGATCGCGGTTTGAGTCCTGCCCAGGGCAACACAGCGAGGCCTAGTCCCAAAAAATAGCTGGGTGTGGTGGCTCATGCCTGTAATCCCAGCTACCTGGGAAGATGAGGTTGGGGGTTGCTTGAGTGGTACCCCGGGCAACGTGCACCTGCGGTTCTATGGGCAAAAATAGCGAGACCTAGTCTCAAACAAACAAACAAATCAAGCAGTAATGGTAGTGATAATGCCCATAATGAAATTTAATCATTTATTTTGAACCTGGATCCTTCCTATGTTTTTACTGAAAATTATACTTAGCCTTTCCTGAGATACAGATATAATAGTAACTCACCATTCTCTTAAATAGTCAGTCTTCCTACAAGTATTACAAGGAGTAGACATTCAAGACTAGAAGTTGCTTTGACTTTTTGGCTTTTTGATATTCTGTAATATTATATTTTGAAATTAATTTTATTTTAATCTGACAGATTAAATATTTGCAATAAAATATTTAAGCAGTTCTTTTTGTTAAAGTTGGAAAATATAACCTGTTTAAGTATAATCTTAAAGAAATTTTGCAAATGCGCATAATCTTAGACCAACTGTATACCAAATTTTTAATTAAATTTGCCGCTGGATGATGAATTTATTAACTGTAGAAACTTTCATACCACGCAATTATGACAAAAGTTCTTAGATAATTGAAAAAGTTATTCAAAAGAAGAGTAATAAAACACATACAGCAACAATAACATTGAAAACCCTTTTTATTAAAATAAGAGAGGTACGTTTATTTGTCAATCTTTCTCCCATCCATGAAATTTGCCTTTGCTTTTTGTCATAAATTACAACTGTGATACTGTGATTTCCAGTGTCATCACATGCTGTCAGTTACAGGATATGCCTAAAGTTGTTTCGTCTCCTGCTTCACAATCTTTTTAGCTTATGTCCACTTAGAGTGCTCTAGTAGTTGTCTTTTATATTTTGTACAGCAGTCTGAGATAGGCTGCAGTGGGTTTACACTGCTATCGTAAAACCAGAGTTTTGCTTTATTTTTTAGCTTTTAATATAAATTCAAAGATGAAAGATAAAAGAATAGTATAGACCTTCAAAAGTTCTTCATCAAATTCACCGATTGCTAAGATACTGTTTTACCCCTTTTACTTGCTCATTCCCTTTGTAAGAGCGTATACATGTCGGTGTGCAGTTGCTGCGATTGGTTAAGATACTGTCTACCAGAATTCATCATGTAGAACAACTATAGATTTCTTTGTAACTCATAAGCAATTTGTAGGGTGACTTCTTGAGGCTATAGAAATACCCTCTTAGCAGATTTTCATCCACCTGTGATGCGGTCTACTTGATTGTGGTGAATGAATTTTTGATGTTACCGTATTCAGTTTCCAGTATTTTGTTGAGGATTTTTTGCATGTATGGTCATGAGAGTTATTGGTCTATAATTGTTTTTATTGTACTATTTTTGTTTGGTTTGGGATCAGTTCAGTGTTGGCCTCAAACAATGTATTGGGAGTTTTCCTTCCTCTGATTTTCTTGAAGAGTTTGAGTAATATAGGTATTAGATCTCCCTTACAGTTTTGTTAAATTCACCGGATAAACCATTTAACCCCAGGATTTTGTTTTTGGGGAGACTTTTTATTCTTTCAATTTCAGTACTTGTGATTAGACTATTTCATCCAAGTTCTGTGTTGGGACGTTATGTGACTCTAAGATTTTGTGCATTTCTTCTAGGTTGTCTGCATAGATATTTTATAGCAGGCTCTGTTGGTCTTGTGTATTTTTGTAGTATCTGTTGGAATTTTGCCTCTTTCATTCCTGATAATATTAATTTGTATTTTCTCTTTTCTCCCCATAAGTCTAGCTAATGGCTTGTCAATTTTGTTCATCGTTTCAAAGAACCAGTTCTTGGCTTCACTGAGATTTTGGGTTAGTTTTCTATTTACTTCTGCTCTAATTTTTATGGTTTCCTGCTTTCCGTGATTTTAGGGTGCTTCTGTTTTTTTAGTTTTTTTTTTTTTACTTTCTTCAGCTGTAGAATTTTATTGTTAAATTATTTTTTGTGGGCTTGTATTGCTATAAAGTTCCCACCTTGCACTGCTTTTAAAGCATCCCATAAGGTCTGATAGCTAATCTCTATTTTTCTTCATCACTAGATTTTTAAAAATCTCTTTGATTTCTTCATTGACCCAAGAGTTGTTCGGAATCATTTTAGTCTCCACATATTTTGGTTTGTTCCAAGATTACTTTTATGGTTAATTTCTAGTTTTATAGCATTGTGTTCTGTGAAGGTGCTTGGTAAAATTTCTACTTTTTGCATATTTCCCGAGACTTGTTTTACGTGCCAGTATATGATCCGTTCTTCAGTAGGTTCTACTTGTACTTGTGAAGAAAATCTATTCATCTCCTTTGGAATGGAAAGTTCTGTTAATGTACATTAAATAACTTCTGGTACAACACTTCATTTAAGGCTTTTCTTTTTTTTGTTAATTTTCTGTCTGGATGATCTATCCTCTTTGCCAGTGGTGTATTTAAGTCACCAACAATGATCGTATTTTTGTTACTATGTTGTTTCAGGTCTGATAATAGCTTTATATAACTAAGTACTCCGAATTTTGGAACATAAATGCTAATAACCATTATATCTTCTTGGTGAATTGTTCCTTTGATCACTGTATAGTAGCCATCTTTGTGCCTGATTACTTTTTTAGCTGAAAGTCTAGCTTATCAGATATGAGAATAACAGGTCCTGATTTACTGAGTTATTATCCTGGATGACCTTATTCCAACCTGTTTTTAATTTGTTTTCATCTTTTGGTAAACAAAATGTTGATGGCTGGAATTTTTTCACATACATTGTTGACCTGCCTTTTAATTGGTGAATTCGGACCATTCACATTTAGGGTGATTATTGATATAAACTGTTAGCGTTCTTTTTTTTTTTAATTTGAAATCCTTAATTGCACCTTCATCCTTAAATGATAACTTTGCAGGATAGAGAATTCTTGGCTGGCAGTTCTTGTCTTTCAAGATTGCAAATATTTTTTTTCAGTGTCTTCTTGCCTGGAGAGTGTCTGAGTTGAAACTAGAAAAATCCTAATTTGGGAATCCTTGCAATTTATTGTATTTTTCCATGCTACCTGCAAACTTTTTTTCTTTAGCTTTGGTTGTTTCATAGTTTGGCAATGAATGACTGGTGCAGGTCTATTTGCATTTAAGAACAGTATTCTGTTTGCTGGACATCCATATTTAATTCATTCTATGTTTGAGAAGTTCCGTTGTTTTTTGAAATAAGGTGTCTGTTCCTGTTTTTCTTCCCCTGCTGGGAGCTCGATCATTCTTAGGTTTCCTCTTCTAGTTGAGTCTGACATTCCTTAGTTTTGTCATTTTTCCTTTGTCTTGACTTTTATCTTCTAAGCATGCCATTTGTTCATTTGAGTCTTAACTGAGATTATTCTACCTGTTTAATTCTATTTAAAGTGTTTTCTAAACCTGTCAGCATTTCATTTAGAATCTCTTTTTGTGACTTTGTATATATTCAATTTCTTTGGTGAAGAACATTTTGTTCCTGAATCTCTTTTTGGAAATCTTGCACCTGCGATCTGCCTTTGACTACCTTCCGTAGTCATTTAACATTTTCAGTATCGCTGTACTGAAATCATTGTCAGATAGTTTGTCTATTTCTGTCTCCTTTATACTTGTCCCAGGACTTGTGTTCATCTCGTTTTGTTTTTTCCATCTTCTTGTGTTGAGATGTTCCTTGATTCCTGGACATGTATGTCTATTTATAGCTGCTATGCCTCTGTGTGTTTGGGGCACTGGGGGTTTAGCTTTGTTTTTACCTTGGCGCGCGATGGAGGGAGGAGGGCGGCTGGGGTCTTGATACTCGATCTCAACTTGGAGTGCTACTCTTTTTGTCAGCTCTACCTCTTCTTTTGTTTCACATCAAGCTGTACTTCACAGCTTGTGAAGTACTTCACACCCAGCCTCCTTTTTGCTTCTTTCTTCCAAAAGTTGTCATCTATGGAGCTAGGGTCTCTCAGTGGGAAGGGCGAGGTTTGAACCACCAGGTCCACTCTTTGGGGTTAATTTGCACGTGTCCCAAAGAAAGCACTGTGAGTGTGGTGGGCCCACAGTGACTGGCACTGCCCTGCCCGTGCCTCAGCTACCCTTTTTTCAGGGCCAGGATATACCTACCCTTTTTTACCTCAAAGGGTCTGTGAGTTCACTATTAAGTCCTTCCTGCTCTTGGGCTTTTTATAGCTTCAGGCTTGGGTCAGCCTGGCTTTTTAAAAATCTCTTCCAGTAGTGGGGAGAGGAGGCAGTTTTAGGAGCCCAGGCCATCCCGATTGGGGAGTTCTGTATTTCCTGGGGAAGAGTCTTCAGACTTCCTACTACTCTGAGGTTGGTTCCAGGACCATCAAGTCAGCAAAATTCCTCCAGGGAATGTCACAATGTCCTCAGGTTCCCGCATCAAAGCTTGAGACGCTGACCCCCATCCCCTGCACACTTCCGCTGCCTTCCTCCTGTTCTTTCACCTCGGCAGCCACCAGCCTTAGTTCTCGGGCACCTTGGTTCTCGGGTGTCATCTTGGGGGACTGTGTAGCTGGGATGAAGTGTCTGGATTCTCCCACAAGCGCCTGTTAATCTCTTCTTATAGTTGATTTTAAGGGAGAGGGTGAACCCAGCCTTTCACCATACTGTGAGTGGAGTCTCCTTCGTTTCATCCTTAACATCTGCTTTTGTGGTTTAATTTCTCTTGTAAGTTGAAGAAATTCTTTTCAGTGTTTTTGGCTCTTATGGCAGGTCTATATTTTAAGAAGGTTTATTTCGGTTTCTTTTTTGGAGACTCTTCACTATATATAAAATTATGGGTTAAAAGATATTTTTCCTTCATTTTAAGTACAATATCTAGGCCCCCTTCAGTGAAAACTTACGCATCATTTATATTCTCCCCTTGTATCTGATATGTTGGCTTTTATTCCCCGTCACCTTTAAAATTTTCTCATTATATGTGGCTTTCTGAAGTTTGACTATGACACGTTCAGGCATGTTTTTCTTTGCTTTGGGTTTTCTGGGCTTCTTGGATTGATAAGTGAATATTTCTCACCAAATCTTCAAAAATGTGTCTTTTTTCAGAAACCTTTTCCCCCTTTATTTCTTAATTCTTTTCTAAAACACAAATTCCATGTATTTTAGAGTAGCTAATATTGCCCCATAGTTCACTGAGTCTGCATCTTAGTTTTCAACATATCTTCTGTCTGTTCTCCTGACTCATCAGGAGATTAGTACCAGGATATACTTGTGCACGTGTAACGTGAAGTTCACGGAAACCTTTCTTTTCAAACCTCCTATTAAGCCCATCCGCTGTTTTCCTTTCCCCACTTTAAATATTGCTATTTTCATGTCTAGATATTAGAGTTGTTCCTTTTATTAAAAAATAAAGCTTCCGTTATCCTCCTGACATTTCACATTAGCATACCATAGTTTTTCTTTAAGTATTTGAGCATGCTTCTAATAGGTTATCATTGCTTGCTGATGCCATTATCTGGGTCAACTCAGGGTAGCGATCTATCTACTACTTGCTTTCTTGACCATGAGTCAACTTTTACTCTTCATGTTGGTCTTTTGATTGTTTAATCGACACTTTGCATTATGTGTTCAGAGACCCTAGGTTTGTTTTCTTCCTCTGAGCAGTGTTGATTCTGTTAGAGCAAGAAATTATCTGTGTTGACCTCATGCTACATACCCACTCACGTGCAGCAGTTGAAATTTCTGTTTAATTAGTTTAGCTTCTTGTTGTCTTGGAGTCTCACTTGGATATACGCACAGTCTGAAGGTGAGCAAAATGTCCGAATGCAGTTTATGCGTAGATACAGAAGCGCCCCTTTCTTTAGCTCTTTTTTTTTCCGGGAGATTCCCTACTCAGTGACCAGCCGGTCACTCAGGAAGTCTAATACTTTATCTTTCACTCCTCCAGCCAGTAAGACAGTTCTGCTTTGTGAAGCCTGCCCTCAGGTGAACAGATGGTTAATTTCTCCCAAGTGACATTTCCTTATATCAAGACTTAAATTGTCTTCTACTTCTCCCTACTTCCTTTTCATCTGGAGTCTGAAAAAGGGAATATTTGCTATGTCAATAAAAAATAGAAAATAGAAATGATAGTAGGGTCTATTAACATATGCACTAATCAAATGGAGTTGGCGATAAAGTTCCCAGGGCACTGTAAATGATATTTGAACTTTGAGAATGGCAGGTGTGAATTATCTCTGCCAGGAAACCAAGGACTGGAAACACAGGTGAAATTTTGGATTGAGAAAAAAATGTAATAATCTGTTAATCTATCTTTAATGATAGAAATTATTTTTTCATGAAAAAACTACCCACAAATGCACTTTGCAGTGATAAATGGATTTACATTTTAACATATGCCAGTTGTGCTGATTTAACTATTAAATTAACAAAGCAGAGATGATATTCATCACTCTTTTGAATTCTTTCTACTGAACATAAATTGTACACAACACATAAAAATTGTCTGTGCTATTTGCTGTGACTAAACAGATACAACAAATTACATTTCTTCAATTATGTCACTGACATCTAATTCAAAAGGATTTATGTCACTGACATCTAATTCAAAAGGATTTGTAAATTATCACAAAGAGTACATCAAGAACAGGGAAAGTTCAGATTATATGAATCTTATTGTGAGTTTCTAGAAATATATTTTATTCCTTTAATTGACACAGATGAAGGGAAAAGCATTAAGATTTCATCAATTACGTACTGCGTGCCGGTGACGTTAAAAAACTAACCACAGTATTTAACCTTGTTGTAGTTACTTTTATTCTCCAATTATCTAATTAGATTGAACACCAAATTGTGGCTAGAAATCCTTAAAAAAAAAAAAAAAAGCAGGCCCCAACTTGCGGTTCAGATGTAACTGTATTAAATCAAATAATCGTTTACCAAATGCAGTTATTGGAAATATTTACCCTTGTAAATACTCTATATTAGTCAGCAGATGGCATGCATTGTACATTAACTATTCTACTCTGTTATCATGCATTCTTTAGGACAGAAAGCATCTGGTTTTCTGAAAAGGGCACATTATCCCCTCATTTGCAGTTTACTGTTAATTTGTGAACTATTTAGTGTTAATCAAATAAGGTGATATTTCATCTTCATTTAGTTTGTACAGCAAATTTAATCAAGTATAAGATGTAAGAAAAATACATTTAGAGATTCCTTATCAAGCTTTGCATTTACAAGAAAACATCCTGAGCAATTGTTTTCCTGCTTCGGCTGGAGGCTCGCACAGGAGGACAGAAACATTTGGGCTGCAGTTTCTGCATGCCTTCCACCAGTTTCACAAATACAACAACAGTTTCCGGTTGCCTGAATCCAAAACCTAAGAAGCAAATCAACAAGGGCCACATGCATTTACTTCTAAGTCATCTATTTAAGTTAACACTAGAATGGCCTAATTGGAGCATTCCTTTGTATATGTATAAAAAGCATGCAGTGGGTTCCCAGGCATTCCTTTGGGTGGTTTCAAAGGAGAATTTGGCTGGTGATGCTGTAACATAACTCAGCCTAGTGTACCTGTCAAAAATGATATCCATCTGTCAGCCTGGCCTAATGCCGCTCCCAAGGTAGTGGGTCACACATTGCAGGACCTGAGTTGTGTCTGCTAAAGTTCTCTCCAGGGAGCTAAGTTATAGAATATGTAAGAGAGTCAAGCACATAAAGGGAGAGAAGCACACACCACATATACCTCTTTATTCAAAAAGGAGAGAGTAGATACTTGCCTCCTTTCACACTAGAGGGTTTTTTATGTATTAAATATAGAATTGCTATCTTAGACTGAGACTGGTGCCCTTCTAACCATAAATTTGCTCTAAGGCCAATATCTATTTGGAGGAAACAGAATAACTGTAGATTTTTGTTACAATGTTTAGGTTCCTTATTCCTGAATATAGGGATAATTAAGTAGCCATTGAAATGCAAACAATACTAGAACTAATAATTTTGCTTCAGAATTTCTTTTTAAAATTATTTATTGAGGTGAGATTGTAAGCAAATTCAAATCTATTTCCCAGAGAAGTAGAAACTACATATATATGTGGATACATATATATATATACATACACATACATACACGTACACATACATGCTATATATACACATGCATATCTGCATATCCAGCTTATTGTATATATTACCATTTTGATGTATGTTTCATTGGAAGGAATGCTCCTGTTTTCAAAGACAAGTAAAATATCTCAAATGAAGCAGTACATTGGTGCTGAAGGACATTGCTGTTTGGTTTATTCAGTATCCATGTTTAGAGTTAGTGGAGCTCAAGGACATACATGAAAATGTTCCGTATTCAGTTTGTGTGATATTTTCAAAAAGACTTTAGAAATGGAAAATGATGGGTCAGGCAAAAGCGTCTCAATCTGTGTGAGTAGGAGCTGGTGTGCTGTACAGTTCCATCCCATGGCTGTCATCCCAAGGTGCTCATGGTGTCACAGGGATGATGGTTCACTGACAGGCAACTGCTTTTGCTGGCCCTCCTTTCCATACTCCGGACTGCTGCTAGGGGCATTTTGGTGGATCTATTTTTTGAATCTATTTTTTAAGAAAAACTGGGGAATGAATACTGGGGCTATGACCCGTCTATATCAGTTAAGTCTGTGACAGCTCTGTGTACCTAAGCAGAGATGGTTGGTAAAATGAGCCCTCTGTTGTAGGTGATGCCCTAGTCTTCCTTTCTAAACTGGCTTGCATTCCAAGTGTCCTTGGATGAAGAAGGCTTGAGGAGAAATGATGTCCCTGTATTCAAGGAAGTTGTCCCATACCACTGCCTTGAGGTTACTGCCTGTCTCAAGAAAACCGATTTTCATTGGTAAGTAAAGTGGGGGGGGGGGGAACACCAAAAAACAGAAGTTGCCAGTTCCCTCCCTCAGCAGCAGGAAATGGATGTCATAAATGCTTTGAATCTGCTTCACTCTAATGACAAGAGGGATGAAAGTCAAACTGTCACTCCTGCCTGATCGATGTAGGTGACCTGCGGCCACAGGCCGGTCATTATACCTGTAGGTGCGAGAGACTCCAGAATATGGCATCATGCCTGCGCTATGCTCATAAGCCTGCTGGCTCGGCACTATGGAGAAGCAGAGAGACTTCAGCTAATTGGGAGATAAAATACGGCCCAGTGAAGGATGCCCGTGAAAGATGCATAAGAAAATGGTGTGTCTTTGTCAAACTAAATATAATCATTTTGATGAAGCGATTAAACAAATATCAGCTGCATGAATGCACTCCTCATCTCTCACGGTCTCCCCATCCCAGCCTGCCTTGGGACCCATGGCCCTCCTCAGCTGAGACGCAGCATGGAGTCCTGTCGCCCTGTCACCGGTCTCCTTCTCAATGAAATTCAGTTGTCTAAATAGAAAGGAGTGATGGCAGATTTTTCTCCTCTTAGAGTGGAAAACCAAGGCAATGCTTTCAGAAAGATGAAAACTACACTTTTGTGTCATCACAAATCATCTGTGCAACACTTGGTGCACAAATATCGAACCTTTCTGTGTCAGCTGTTTATTGCTTGGGTTAGGACAGGAATACATTTTCTGTGTCAATGCTTGATTAGGTGAAAAATTCCCTGCAAGTGGAAGCTGAGTTATTTGTGAAGGAATGGGTTGTACTGAAGACAGAACACAGGCCTCTGAGAGATAATTAATGTTGTTTGAGAACAATCAGTATTTTAGCACAAAATGGTACGAACAGACTTGACGTTGCTATGTGATGTTTGCCTAAAGCTTCGCATATTTTAAGTAACTTTTCAGATATGAGTGTGACAAGTGTGGATCAAGAAATAGCTTAACAGAGAGAAAGACAAATTTTGTTATAAAATAAGCATTTTTTTTCTAATCGCGCATTTAGTATGTGCTATGCATTTTACATTCCATAAAAGTGTTTCCCCTACTGTCACAGTCGTACAGGTTACTCTAGTTTTGTAGATTATGATTAACCTGGAAGCAGAATCTGATTTAAACCTGGAGATTCCTGTTTCAAAATGAGATGCTATCTTTGGTATCAGAACCAGCTCCCGTTTATCCTGTTTAAGTCGCTGTTTAGCGTGCATCATTTGCTAGTATTCCAATTTCAAGTTATGTATACATGCTTTAAAATTGGAGATGAGTATGCAATTTTGATTGAGTTTACCGTCTCTGTGATCAACATCATTGCTTAATTTCCTGCCATAACTGGTAAATAATCTACCAGTACATCTGCTGGAATGTTGCCATTGGAACATACTGATTTTTCAACTGCCTGGAAAATATAGATTGCTTTACTATCACACTTAAACTCACTCTGTGGCCTTTTTCACACGTAAATAAAATTGCTGCACTGTATTCTGCATTTGGTCTTTAGGATGGCATCTTGACAATAAGGGAATTGGTGCTCATGGGTGACAGTCTTTAAAGTACTGAGACTTGAACTGAAATTTTAATTAAAAAAAGACCCCACCGAAATCAAATAATTTGGTTTTAAGAGTTCAGAATACAATAGATCCTTAATAGATTTTTTTTCAAAGTTGGCCAGGCCAGTTAATGTAAACTCCTCTGCCGGAATATGACACTCTGGAGGGGGATGTATCGCGGAAGACTCAGGACAAATAAAGGGGTGAATATAAAAAATCTCTCAAGAGTGTAGGAAGTGCTAGAGCGCTGGCCTGGAGGGCTGGAGTGAAGAGATGTGAGGCCTCCTTTAAAGGAAAGCATCCACAATGTGTTGGAATTTGCAAGCATGTCTCCATGCAGCGTGGCTTCGTTTCTCTTGGACTGGTTCTGCTTTAAAGTAAGCATCGATCTTTTAAAGATTCACAGTGTGCAGCGCTACTTATAGTAGCCAAACTACAGAAACAACCTGGGTGCCCAAGATGAGTGGATCAAGAAGATGCGTTATAATACGCAGACAACGGAACAGTACTCGGTGATCAAAAAAGATAAACTCATGCCGTTTGTGGCAATTCGAGTGGAGCTGAAAAGGAGGGGATACTAAACCAAGTATGTCGGAAGGAGAAAAACAAATACCAGAAGGTGTAGCTAATAGGTGGAATATGGAGAATCCCAACACAGGGTCAGATGAGGCCAAACTACTCCTTGAAAACTGCCTACGGAACGGGGGGTGGGGGGAGGAGGGGGCGGAGGTGAGAACAGTGTGAAGGAGCACAGTGAACTGTGGACACTTTGGTAGGGGATACACAACGGTAATACCATCTGAAAGGGGGGAATCCTAAACTTCCAAAATGGAAACAACAATGGAAACCAGCTTTGCCTCCCTAAGAATCATTTAAAAGAAACTGTGTATATGCAGTTTTATTTTATGACATTATTATATTACCACATACGAACAGTAATAAAGAAGACATTAGAAATACAGCTTAGCAGTGCAGTCTTGAAATACAAGACGTCGTTACTACGAAATGTGCTTTAGCTCGGTATTTTAAGCTCACCTTTCATTGGTAAGCGCTACTATTAGCAGAAGAGTATGTCCACTTACTGCTTTTTAGCTCCAGATTTACTTTGTGTTCTACCGTATTTATACCTCCCTTCACCCAATCGTACTATGTGAAGTTCTCTTTTCTCCGCAGGGCTACTCCCAGCAGCAGACCCTGCTCACTTCCTCTTTATATCGGTTAAACTGTCCCAGATGTTCAAAAGTCATCCCTTGCAAAGAGTCTTTTGTGGATAGCCCCACAGCTGCGTGTGATTGCTCGCTGTTTCTTTGATGTCTCATATGTAAGCATTTATCTGTATAATGATATAGCCTGACATGTAGCCTCTAATCTGGCATCGTGGTCCCTAGATTTTATGCTCTTGCCTTGTTTTTTTTTTTTTTTCTGAAATTCAAGGTGATTGTTTCATGTCTCCTGATACCTTCCCAATTTTCCTGTTTAAAAAATGTCAAAAATTGCATTTGGGTTTGCTAGTTTTTCCATGCTCTGGGAATTAACGTATTCTCTGACACTTAAACTTGCGCTCTCTGTCGTCAGGTCACCACTCGCGGACTTGAAGTATCTCTGGACCATGTTTCATTCTTTCAGTTTGAAGATCATAGTCCCTGGTAGCCAACAATCAGCCAAAGTGAATGTTGAGAGGTTGTGCAGTCTCAGGTAAAGGTGCCTGCCTACAGATACCACGGTGCATTCTAGATCCATGGACTCTTTCGAGCTCTTCGAGCTCCTAGTATCATAAACTGAACAAATTTTGAGCATTACCTTTTCCAGATATTTTATCCTTTGGTATTTTCCTTATATTTGTAATTGCCAGTCAACGCAGTGTCTTGTATCCAGAATTTTCTAGAAGCAGTCTTCTCGAACTCCGTAGCCCATCTCGGGCATAGTATGTTCCCTGAAGTTCAAGTTTCCTGATCCAATCATTTTCTCCCACAATTTTTTCTTTTCACTTCACCCCCCCCCATTGTTTGGTGGACAGAACTTAGCACCTTTGCGTGCTGCCTCTTCAGTAGGTGGGGCGATGGAATTGTCAACACGCAGTCATTGCTGTATGGCATAATCTACATTCAGCAAATTGTGAGTTTTAGTGAGTGGCCAGATGCTGCTGTGGTGTGCCTCGGGTCTCTAACAGTTTTAAGGTCCACGTTAGTAAGTTTTTTTTTTTTTTCCCATTCTTCCTTGGAGATCAAGGGAAGTCGCACTGATAATTGCATTGCAATCCATTCCTTTTCAGGAATCCATTCCCCTCTGATACCTGCTAAACTCTGTCTGGTATCTGTAATTTCTCGTTGCCCGATGATTGTCTCTTCAGCTTAAAATATATTTAGAAAATATAGAATCTAGAACCCATCACAACTAGATAATAGTCTTTTTAGTTTCCAATCAACATTCCTAATGACATAGGTTCTACTTTTTTCCTTGCAAATTCACAGGCACTGGGATATTACCTGTGACCTTTATTCTTAGTCTTTTTTAGAAAATAGCCAATAAATCATTGAATCTGGTGACTACTTTTTTCTGGTTCAATTTCCTCTTAAATATCCCTCTCACTTTTCTGTGAAATTTTATCTATCTGCCAATTATCTTATTTCTTAGTAAGAGTTTCTGCCTGGCTTCAGTAAGTTCTGGTAAGGTCAAGTACTGACTTTAGGCAATGCTCGACTCCATGCATTTGCCTGATGGATTTGTCCAAGTAGATCTATGTGCACAGGGCTTTAACTATTTCCTAAATGCTGTTGAATTCCTGCTGCATAGTTCTTTTTTTATTTTATAACGTTAATTTTATCCATACTTTAGATTTTACAGTATAGGCAAATGGTTATTAGAGAGCTTCCCCCTAAACCTCCATTGATGACCCCTCTGTTCACTCTGGCCCCTCTCCTTGTTCTTTTGTTTTCTTAAAATTTTTTTTAATTTGCATATATATGTGTATTTATATTTATATTACATTATTGCATTATTGTGTACCCTGGGGCTTTCCCACTTCACTAACACCTGTCTACCATCCTGATCTTTGGCGTTCATAGTTCTAATTTAGAATTCATTCCTGAACTCCAGACTCCTATATCCACTGTTGATTTGCTTTACCGCTTCAAAAGTTTCATAAGTTGCTAAAGTCAAAATCTTAGGTTCCAAGTTTAGCCATTACCCTAATGATGTTCTTTCTAAAGCATCTATCATGACTTTCATGCTACCCAGTCTTAGATCTCTGCTTGGATAGTTTTCTTTTCCGCTCATTGTAATTTCAATGATCATTTGAAGACAGAGTTGAATGGGAGTATCATGGGGCTATGGTGGCCCTGGCGGTACACAGGCAAATGTCGCAGATCAGAGGATGGGAGGCATAGAATATTGATTCCAGGTCCCTAGAAAGAATTATTTCCCCATTTACTGAGTGCTATGTACTGAGTATTTCCCTTCTTTCATCTTGTAATGATGTGATTTTAGTAATTCTGGTGAAGTTTGAGCCCCAAAAGGGTCATTTTAGTAAGTACGTACCGATCATGCGACATCTTTGAACAATCATGAATTGTAACCTAAGGTCACCATTTTAAAGATGGCAAAAAGTAACAGAAAAAGCAACCATGCTCACAGAGGTTAGTTAGCTTTCCTAAAAACAGGACTGAAGTTCGGTAACTGGATTTCAGTGCCCATCTTTGTTTCTACTGGAGCGTGTATCTTAGTTATAGGTTCTGACAACAAAAATCTACCGATAGCTCTTGGGAATGGATTCAACTGCTTGTACAATTATGAGAAAGACACAGACACTAAACTAAAAAAAAATCTTAATCTATATCCTCCAGCAAATGCCATTGCCTACAAATATGCTAAGCCACCTGCAAGTATAAACTGTGGAACAGGTATACAATGAACTCGGAGATGCTGTAACTTTAAGGAGATGGTACCTAAGTAAAGCTTTTATTTGGTGTTGTATTTGATTTCACCCTGGAAGATTAATGATTTTTTCCCCCACTATAACTGTATGAGTGAATATTATCTAATGTTGGCTATAATTAAATGTAGAGAGCAATGTAACAGTCTCTTTAAGATTATCAAGTATCTCAAACACATCAGTAAGTTTCCAAAAACAAAACAAGACAACCGTTTGGAGAAAAGAAAAATTAAAACAGCATTCGAAGATACAGTTAAAACATTCAGAGTCAGAGAAAACATTGTATAGCATATTTGCAGTAGACACATTGATTTGCAGTAAATGTTTCACAGAAACAAAATCGGCAAATGTTAAAATTGAAAAAAAATTGTCTTTATTTTTGTGGCAGAGGACGAGTATGTGTTTACGCTCCCGATTAATAGCTTCCGGGACCGTAGTGAATTGTTCAGTTTCTCTAAAATCAATTAGTCATTGTGAATCAAATGGCAACTCGGTGAAGAGAGTGAATTTCCTCGTGCTCTGGGGAGATCCGGTGGCTATTTCTCCAACAAAGTTTTAGCATTGCACCAATTGAGTTAGAGATGCATTTGACCTGCTATAAAGGAAAGATGCTCTTGATGGCAGTAGAATTCTTGTCATAGACTCACCAAGTCCATGGCATTATTTCAATTGCAGCTTTTTATAGAATGCACCTCTGCGTGTGGGCAGTCGAACAACACCTATAAGATTAGCCCCTGTTAGGAGCGCATCTGGATTGAAGCTGCACTTTAGACAGTAACAATTGATAAACTTCAGTTGTGCAAAGCAGTGTCAGCATGTCTTTATTTTAATAATGTCGAAAGGGTGGCATTCACATTTCCATTTCTGGGTGTACTCTCTCCAAGCCTACCCTCACACATGGAAGTCCTCTAAATAAACTCAATGCTGGTAATCATCTGACTCATTAGCAAGTGTTTCTTCCTGCCTGAAACTAAGTGGGTGCAATGGAGGATAGATAAATCTTTAAATCCCGTGGAATACACATCTGCTCTCTTTTGCTTTCTGATTTTTTTAAAAGTCAGTAGCATAATTAAAAATAAAAATGTATTGCTATGTCAGTAGAGACAAGCTGGTTAATACACTTGAAAAGGAATATAATCATCCAATAATTAACAATCATACTAATGAAATATTTTAATATGTATGTAGGATTTATGCTTTAGATAGAAGAAAGAAAATCTACATAAAGAGTCAGCAACATTTCTCAGATTTCTCTTTTTACGTGCCAGGAGTTCATTTTTCCTTTGCTTCTGCTTATTCCTCAGGATTTTCAAGATAACCAACCCCTCAGGCAACCCTAGACCGCAGTTATTCCTCTTTTTTCTGAACTTGTATCTTTTTAAGTAGATCCGACCTTTGGTACTTGTTTAATTATTGCCTTACAACCTTATCATTTTCATTTTTATAAATGAGGCTCTTGTGTATGTAGCTTCAACCTCCCAACTAAATTAAGAGGAGTATCTGTTTTGCTGCTCTTATTCCTGGCCTTGGATTTCTTCATTGTGGTTCAACCTCCATTGTTCTTTAGAAACTGATTTATTTTTGAAAACCACGATGTTGGATTTTAATGGAATGACATGATCAACGCATCAATTACCAAAATATCAGATCGCTGGAAATTTCTTGTAGGATGCCCTTCAAGCCCTTTATGCAAGTTACCCAAGAAGCGAGGTTATCCCTTATTACTCTGACTCATCCCCACCTGGCTCCACCTGTACACCCCTTTATCCTGACCTGGTCCCGGTGTCCTGGTTGCTGGAGTACATACTAGTCCCATCAGCAAAATCCCATACACAGCAATTCCTTATGTCTTAAATATCTTTTAAGAATTAACCCATCATCTTAACTCTTGTCAATAGAACATTAGTCTTGTTTGACTAGGGCCCAGCCTAATATTCTTACTTTAATTTGCTTGTCTCTGTAAAGACCCTATTTCCAGATAAGATCACATACAGAGGTACTGGGCTGGGGGACAGGGTGTTAGGACTTAAACATATGAATTGGAAGACGGAGGTGGGGGGGGAAACACATGACTCAATTCACCCCACACAGACAGACTGAGTGTTCATCGTTAATGGTTTGGAACTCAAATGTGTTTGGGATGCTCAACAAGCTTATTGAAAATAGCTGTAATTCCTGGTATTCCTGAAAAGGAGAAACCCTGCCATCAACTGTGGATCAATTCAAGGAACTTTTATTCACATCAAAACATTGCAGATGATCAGTTTAGAGTCCCTGACAGACCTAAAGCATCAGTGGGACATTGCCTAAGACAATTTCTAAAGAACGGCGACATGAACCAAATCAATTGTTTAACGAAAGGATACTTGCTGCTCCTCCCCTATTCCCAGAACATCTTGCAATAACCACCGCAAAAATGCTAACTGGACTTCTACAACGCCTTCCAAACTTCCTACTCTTTGTGGCATCTCCATGATACAAGTGATTGGACGCATGCTGATATGCACTGGTATTTTAAGTTTTATGCTATAAATAGCTGTACAGACGCCTATTGAGCCACTTGGATTTTACATAATACATTTACACCAACACTTTAGTTTTTTTTGAAAGTATTTAACATTTATTATTTTTTAATTAATTTTTTTGCTTGTGCATATATATGTATACACACACACACGTATATAAAAAAAACATTGTTGTTTATCTGGATAGTCTCCCATCACCTTATCACCCGTGCACCTTCTTTATCTTTCGTGTCCTCCCCCTTCCCCAGTTTTACTCTCCTCCCCCTCCCTTGATCTATACTTGTTTTGTTGGCAGTTTAAAATTTTTCTTGTCTGTTTGTTCTCCCTAAATCTCTCATATAAATGAGACCATCCCATATTTCTTTTTCTTTCTGCCTAATTTCTGCTAACACGATTCCTTCTAGCTCCATCCATGCTGCTGCAAATGACATGTTTGCTTTCTTTGATTGAGGCATAAATAGTCCCTGGTGTAAATATACCACATCTTTTTCAGCCATTCATCAGTTTTGGGGCATTGGATTGTTTCCGTATCTTGTACATAGTGCTGCAATAAGCATGCGGACATAGGTGTCCTTATGAATGATACACGAACCCTTTAAATCGCCTTTTTGTTCTCCGTAATGAGTTGTTCGTAATCCAAGAGGTTTGCAAGGTAATTTAGTTTGTATGAAGGAAGAAAGAAAATGGAGTTTTTCTTCAGCTAGTCACATGGTAGAGATTTTCACCATGTCCCACATGCTGCTTTTATCACATCTGTATTTCTACTCTTGGCTTTCTCTGCTTTCTACTTGAGCAAGCATTTTGTCCATTGGTCTATCTTTAAGATTGCTATACGTGTCATCTGTATCTTATGTGCTATTACACATAGTCCTTGAAGGGTTATTTTTCTTTCAATTTCAGCTATCCCCTTTCCTGGCTCTAAAGGTTTTGTTCAATTTAATGCTATCTGCTGAAATGTTCTATGCTTTCAAATATTTTCTTGAACATATTAACTTAAGTCATTTGAAAGTAAACCTTCGACAACTCTAATATCTGGATTTCCTGGCTTGAGTTCCTGTTGGTTCACCTCTTAATCTTTGTGCATTTGGTCTTACCTTTGTATACTGATTTATTTACGGCCTGATCTAGAAAATGGTGTGGAAATAATTTGGATTATTGAATGTTGTGCCCCTGAGAGACCTTGCTTTCGATTCTCACAGATGTGGTGTTCAGGGCAAGTGAATTGAATTCAATCTTGGATTGAGCTCATATATTCATATTTTATTTACTATCTGTACAGGTTTACCTAGTTGTATTTAATTCTTTATCTGTTGGATATCACAGCAGAACTTTGGGTGGAGGGGGGAGCTTGTAGTGTCCTTCCATCCTCTGTAGGTTACTATCTCAGTTTTTGCGCCGTTAGCTGTATAAAATCGTGAGAACCTCTGCTCATCTTCTCATTCCAACTCACTGCTTTATGCTGGGCTTCTTTGGAAAATCAGCATGAGATCGGAGGCTCACACCTCTGCCTTTTCTCTGGTACCTTAACCCCTGGTATTTCACTCTCTTCATGCAGAGACCTAGAGATACGTTCCAGCTCTCCCCATGGTAATCATAGTTGCTCTAAAATAATGCAATCAATCACCTTCACAGGGGCAAGCACAATTCCTATTTTGCAAGTAAGATTAAATCTCACGCAGTGATAAAAGGAAGTGATGTTTATATCTCATATTTAGTTTCACTCAATGGGCTAAACCACGGTATGGCAAATGGAAGGTGAATATCAGATCTGGAGTGACTTCTTAGGCAAAATATTCATCTTAGGTTTGTGGAGAGTAAAATTACGGTGAGAAAAAATTTAAACTGGCTTTCATAAATGTTAATTTGAGCCATGTTAGTATGGTAATTAAAATTGCATAAATGGATGGCTTTGGAGGGGTTAGTTTTTATTTTGTCATCTATTAGTCATTTTATGTTAGTATATAAAAAAGTTAGATTTTCTCAGTACTGTCTCGTACTTAATGAGAAAATAGTGCATAGTGACTTAAAAGATGATTTTTGGATAATGCCTTAATGCATGCTTGATTTGAAAAAATATTGACCATGGTTTTGTAGATGGAAACATAAACCAAACATGAAATTAAATTAAAACACATGATTAGATAATGTAAGACTTGATTATGATAAATCATCCTAATAAAAATGCAAAAGCTATTTCCAAATTTTATAGGTGTATTTATATAATTGTCTAGCCACCTTAACATTAAGTCCCTTACCTGAAGCTCATCTTTTGCGTTCCTACCAGGCTAATCATCTATGCACTTCTAACCTCATTTTTAAATGGTTCTCAGTTGTCTGGTGAGTAAACACAGAATCCTCAGCTTCATGTATAGCTTTCTTCATAGTGTACTTCTTTCCCACTCTATCTGTAACCTTCTCTCCTACCATTCCCGCAGAAACCCGATCTTATAACTTCTCCATAACTTCCTTTTTTTTTTTTGATCACCTTCAACCCCTGTTCACCTGGAGGATACCTCCTACTCACTTAGAATCCCAGCAGATAGATGTCCTTCCCCAAATTTCCCCTGAAAAACTATTTCCCTCTCTTTGTCATGGTGTTTGGCATAAAAGAGTAATATAATTAGGATTAATATTTTTAGCATTTTCACTTTGGCAAAGTAAGGGGTAAATGATTTACATAACAGCCACAGTACTTATAGTGTTGTCTTAAGATAGATTTACATCTGTTCACCTTACTAGGTTGTCAGGAATGTTTGTGTTATTTCCTGAGCAGATTCAGTGAGGGGAGAAATAGATTCAGCACTAGAAAGACAGCCATTATATCTAGAAGCATGAATACCTAAGATTTTACATTTTTAATCTTGTATGATAGGATTAAAATTAATTTTTTTTCTTTTTGGGGGGAGAAGTTCAGTTGACATGCAGCATTTACTTTTTAAAAAAAATTTAGCAGGAAACCAATGTTGTGGGATTTTTTTAGCTCTCAAAAACTACAATATCAGTTATTTCAATCTTAATGTGAATTTATATCAACCTGTAACAATCTTTAGGAGTGGAAAGCCTTATCTGTTACTATGAAATTAAGGGCTTTGATCCTTTTAGAAAAATTTTAAGTACCAGTAAGTGAGTAGGATTTTTATTGGTTTTGTTGTCTGTGTTAATAGCAACAGACTCCTCAAAATGATGAGTTTGTGTTCACTCTTCTATTGATCGAACTCCTTGTGAACATACATGTTATCCTTTCTTTCATTTTGAGTTTCCCACTTGGCAATGGGAACCCCATCATAAGAACAGTGCCGACCAGCTCATGTACTTATTATCTTTTTTTTTGTGTCTGGACACTTTGTTTTAAAATTATTCCCTAAGAACCACCCCTACCACCTTTTTTTGTATCTCTAACTCTCAGAATTATCCATAACTTTTAGGTCTGTAAGACCCTCGAGATTGTAATTATTTCACTAAATCAAAAATACTCTCTAGTGTATCATTAAAAGTTATTTTGAAGCCTGGTACCTGTGTAGTAGACATTGTCTATGCGAAGCCATTTGTCGGAGACAATCTGTGACTGTTACTTGAAATCATTCTATTTAGTGGTCATGATAGGACACTCAACTTTTAAAGAGGGCAGTTTTTGAAGCACGTAATGAGCCTAGTTAGGGGGCATTTACGTGACTTACGCTATACTGCTGGAAATCCAGAGTGTCCTAGGAAGTCTGCTGTGTATGATTGTTTTAAGAGAAGACTGAATTGCTGGGTTGATGGGTTACAAGTGACTTAGACATTCGACATATGACCGCTTTCTTATTTTGAGAAAAAACTTTGATTCTGTACTAACCAAATATGTAGCTAGGAGTTAGATGTGTGAGACCTTTTTATTTATTTATTTATTTATTTATTTTAATTTTGGTTAGAGGGTAGTGCCTCAAAGGTAGGAATGGAACTATTTAAAGATAGAGCTAGTTTGTTTACATACGCTGTTGATAACAGTAATACCAGCTCAAAGACACAGACTGAACCTGCTGTTTCTCCATGCTGAGTTCAGAATCTAAAAGGTGAGTCTGGCAAAGAGAAAACGAGATGATCCAAGGACAAAGATAGAGACATACAAGGAAAAGAAACAGCAGATGATGGCTCCCTAAACCATTTGAGGTGAAACAGTAAGGGCTTCCGAGGAGGGGCCAGACCCAAGGCTGGAGCTCTTATAAGACCAACCTGATTATGAATCTAAAACGAGGAAAGCACAGTAGGTAAGACGTAGGTGGAAAATACAAAGGCATAAATAAGGGAATACAAAGAATCCTTCCAAGAGAGAGATTACTACTAGTTTCATATATGTCATATACTTAAACGGCTGTGTTCCTATTGTATGTAATCTATAAAAACTTAACTTTAAAAAGGAAAATAAACAGGAACACTGTTGACCGCCAGACGCAAGGTACGAGAAACGAACGGACAAGGAGAGATTGCCCGCACGCAGCTGGGGGTCAAATGGAAGTATGGGCCATAAGACAACTTTATTAAGAAAAGAAAGGGGTATTTATAGGGACACAGGGCGAGGGCCTGTTGAATTTTAAAGAAGACAAACAAACTTGGGAGAAAATTTAACATTTTAAAGCAAAGAGTAATTGAGGAAGGGATAGTGTAGGCGGGTGGTCGCTAACGTTGATAAGGAAAGCCAGAGGCGGCAGTGCTGTCTCAGAAGGGCATTTTAGTAAATCTTTCCCTAAGTTTTTTTAGGGATCATTAACGAGTTTTTTTTTTTTTTAATTTCGTCTGGAATGACTCTTCTTGAATGCAAATGGTGCACAGCAGAACACATCTGGTAGTAAGTACTACTGGTTGTCCGGAGAATTAGATGTGGAATTTTAAGATGGGGCAGTCAAGAAAGATGCTTTGTTGAGGTGGTATGTAATCTTAGGATGGATGACAAGTACTACAGTCAGTGACTGTGAAAGCAGGGGTGGGACATGCTGAAAGTAAGGGAGAGATGGTGCTCGGAGCTGACAGAGTTTAGCTGGGCATGCTGAAGGAACAAGGAGGGCAGAACTGGCACGAGTGAGTCACAGTGATAGATTCAAAAGTAGTAGATGAGACTAGAGAAAGATGTGGAGACAACATACTGTATGGCCTTGTATTCACGGCTGGTGTGTATGTGGGGGCGTAAATGGGCCACGCTGGAAAGGGGAGCCCTTCAGTAGCCATTGCAGTAACCCAGGGGAAGCCATGCTTGTGTGGCTACAGAGGACAGCGGGGGAATGTTTTCGTGGCAGAGGCTTCTAGATTTACTGATGATTTAGATCTGGAGAATTAAGGGAAAGAAGAAACTAAGGATAAACTCTTGATATTGATTAAGAAAACCTGTGGTTAATGGCTTGGGGTGATCTGCTCATCCTGGCACATCTGGGACTCTCTTGGCTTTAGCATTGAAAGCTCTTTGTCCTGGCAGACACCTGAGTCCAGGCAGATTGGGGGAGTTGGTCAAACAAGTATTTGATTTAATGTGGAGCACATTTTATTGCGGGTGAGAACACGAATAAACCACTTAGATCTTGGTCCTTTGCAATCTGAGGTGCTTTGGCCCATTGAAGTTGAGGGGGAAGCATTCATGGCGCTGGAATAGTAATAATGAAGTATTTAAATACTGTCAGAAGACAGCGCTTGTATTTCAGTTATTCTGTATTTCTGGGACCATCGGATAACAGTGATTTGCTTAGGAAATTCAGTTGTGTTTCATTAACTTGTGGATGTTGGTGTATTGCACGAACTTTCCTGCATCCTATGGAATATGTTAAGATAGCCGAATTATTATCGATTCACTCCATGTTTCTGGCTTAACCAAGTGCTAATGGTATTAGATTCAGACTACCGGAGTTACCAATTCAGTGAAAAACATTGTGTATTGTTAGTGGCAAGAAGCACTCCATATTCACTAAATGTCAGAATTAAAAAATCTCTCTGACTTGTAGATACTTTTCCCTTGAATTCCATATGGATTGTCTTCAGTGTCTCCAGATCTTTTCTTGATAAAGTCTTCAAGTACTCTCCTTGGATCTCAGTTAAATAACTTTGTCCAAGGTAGAAAAGGGTCTAATTGGTTTACTTTTACCCACTGCCTAAACTTGATAGACTATTGACCCTAAGCTTTGGTGGAGGGAAAGAAACAAGTGTACACATGTTGAGGTGTGAAACTACTCTCCAAACTATATACTTTTGTAAGTGAATGGCAAATAGATATTAGTACAGTGAACAAATGAATGTGTGTGAAAGGGGTACCTGAAAGGAATAAAGGGAAGAACGATCTAGAATTCTGTGATACCAAAATTCCTGCAAACGCCATTTTGCTTGGTGGTGTCTAGTTACACTGGCACTTATTTTGGTTTCTGAAGAACTGAAAAGCAAAACTGTGACAAATAAGTAGAAGCTTTTAGAGGCACAGGATAATAGGTAAATATTGTCTAATTGGGGCATGTTTTCATGTTGAAGAAATGCTAGATATGAAAACATTCCAGCTTCTGTATCTAAAGCCTTAGTAGACCTACTCCGTTGTTGTTTCAAGAAAATAACTTGATGCTTAGCCTTATCCATAAGCATGCATCTTACTGACAGGCACAGATACATCCCCCCAAATTCCTTAGGCCCAAAAATAACTTCTCCCAAGCCCTTCAGCATGATTTATGATTTTCATATTACATACTTGAATTATTTGAATATCATCATGGATCACATTTATGAGTGGTCGTGAGCATGTTACTGAACATTTTTACCAGCTTATCTAGACTGTTTGGCATAGAGTGGACATAAAGCAGCAGGCATCTTTTTGATCGGGGACTCTCTCTTTCCAAATAACATGTGCCACATATCACAGGCTAGATGTATGTGCAGGATTTGGTTGGTGTTTTCAGCTTTGTCCGATTCTCAGAAAGCTGCTCTCTGCTCCTCTAGTTTGATTCCCGAATGAGAGTCAGTAAAACTTTCTAGCACAGATAGGAAAACTACCAGTTGTTGAGCAATGCAAACATTATGAACTAGCAATCACCAGCAGGTTTCTTAAAATTCTTGAATCTGGAATTATTTATCTTGAAAATGGGAAAGTTGCACATATTTTCTAAGATCTACTTTACCACATGTCCTGCCTTTGCCCGAAGAGAAAGGCCAGTACTGAATGATTACTGCCGGACAGATAGCTGTGTCAGTCATCTCTCCCCGTCTCTCAAACTCCTCACTGATTGCTGTAAATTTGGTACTTGCTTTATACACAATGCTGCCTCTTCTGTCACAGTCTCTCTTTCATAAGATGGAGACTTCTTGAGGGCAAGGACTTGATGTCAAGTTGTCAGCCTCCCACACTCATCACACAGCCAGAGATCTGCCAGCTGGTCCTTTGTTTATTGCCCTTGATATTAAAACTCAGTGACATAAGGCTAATAATAACTCCCTTTTATTTGCACAGCATAATCTGGGAAATATTAAATGTTTGACATTCTGTGAATTAAAAAAAAAAGTGGGTGCTTTAGCCCAAATCTAGAAGCAGCAACCCAGATCTTGAAAAGTCAGGATTAATGCCCACAGAAAATTCTGCTGAATTCTTTCCATCTCTTGATCACAAGAGATCATTTTAGAGAGCAGTGACTCAATGGCTGTTGAAAGGGGCTACCAGATGATGTCATGACTCACTTCTCTGTGGTAAAATGTGAAGACAAGTCTTCAGTTCTTTTCTTGACCACCAGCATGGAACGAAACAATTCAATGTCAGAGAATGATCTCTTGTATTGTGAGGTACAGTTTTATGCATTATCTTACTTTCCATCTGGCTAAGTAGAAGGGTTTAAAAAAAGGCCCGGACATATGTACCCTTGGAAGCAACCTCAAATTGCAAACTCAGCTTCCAATTTCCTCAATGAGCCTGGGCTTTAGTTTGAGTGACAGTGGAGTCCCCAGTCAGCCAATTAGAGTGTGGACAAATTGGAGGATGGCTGAGAGATGCAAGAAACAAAGTCTTGCTAGATAGAATGTCTGGGTGGGAGAGGAGTGTTGGGCAGCTCACTGCGACTGACAGGAGTGATTAAGTTTGATTTAAATTGAGTTTTCTAGCACAGCTACTGAAGCAGGGCACAGCCAGGTTTACATGGAATGGATGGACTTTTTCTGCCATTAAGGCTGAGTCAAATAGGAGCGTGTTGCCAACCACCGTGTAGGTGGCAATAGGTACAAATCACTGCCACGACACTCGCCAGGTGGCACCCCATCTCGCTTTTGCCTGGCTTTCCTGCAACCCGAAATCTGGTTTTCTGAGAGTAGCCGATGTGCTTTATTGTCAGCATTCCGAAAGGAGGAGACTTTAAGTCAATCAGTATTTTGGTGAATTTATAGTTTGCGGCAAATGAACATGAGCTCTGGAGCTTAGGATGTTGTTGTCTATTTACTGACTTGGCTATTGTTTGCATGATGTTTCTGTACTGTGGTTCATAGCATCAGAGTTGGCCAGTATGAGGGAATGCTGTACTTGGGCAAATGCAAAGTCACCCATTTTCATCCTTTTTTATTCCAAGTACCGAGTGTTTCAACAGGTGGGCAGAACTTGATTTTTGTTTTTAAAGTAGTGCACATCACCGCTTGACTTGCACATGAAGCACATCCCCTCTGCTTTCTGTAAGGAGCCCATGCCAGGCAACATGTGAGAAGTGTGATGTTTCTTGCAAAATGTTTTTCATAGATCTTTCAGTTGTAAATCCAATTTGTTTCCAATTTAGGGAAAGAAGGGGCTGTTTTTTTCCCTGGAAATGATCACTTAATGATTTCAGGGATAGTCTTCTATATCCATTGGCGTGTGATCATTAAATTAGAAAGCGTAGTACTTAACTAACATACTTTCTATTTACATAGGGATTGAAATGTAGTTGCCGTATTTTAGAAGATAAATAGCTATCTGTATACCATTTGAAGGTATTTTAGCCAATTTTTAAATAACTTCCCTGAAAAAATATGGGTGATTCATGTAGTCACAAAATTGATGTTAACCAACTGTTACTTTTTCTCCTGAGCAACCTGGCTGAAACTTTCCTCTCATCATGATTACTACAGTAACATTACAGATTTTCTTTTCATTCCCTGGTACCAGCAGCTGAAAGATAAGGTGAAGATGTTTCAGCTGTTCAGGCATTTAATCTGTGCAACCCATGGAACATATTGCACAGAAGTGCAAATGAACCACAACTGCAAAAAGTAGAAGGAATTCCAGCAATAATGTGCAGGTCACATTTTTGGTTTAGTTTTATCAAATATGTGCTGCTAGTGCTTACTGAAGATACTCCAATAATACCAAAATAATGCATGGATGTACAAACAATACTGTGTATATCTGTTGAGAGAGGGGGGGGTTAAGCAGAGAGAAAGATCAGTAGAGAGAGTTCTGAGAAAAACAGCCTTACTACTCTTGGAAACAATCAAATTTCAACACGTTGCACAAAATTAGTTAGTTTTAAAATACAGTCTACCTTTTTCTTTGTATGTTTTAACCAATCCATACTTCCTACATATTGACCAAACTTAAGAGACTGGAAATCTATTTCATTTAAATGGATAGAATGGTTGATGTGAAAACATACCTCTCTTTTCCTCCTTGTTTCAACTATAAAGTATTTAGTTTTTCATTCTACAATTAAGGTAGTGGCTAATGAACGTAGATTTGGGAAGCTGCTTTAGCTCAAATCCTAGTTCTGCAACAGTTTAGTTTTTTGTCTTTAGGTAAATGAACACAATTAAGCCTCAGTTTATACTGCATGCAAAAAATGAGAATAACATACAGATTCTTTCAGGTTCTTATGAAAATTAAATAATGGAAGCAAAGTAATTATATGTTTGCGCTTAATAAATATTAACTACCATGAATGTAGGCCTGTGTTTCAAATGCAGCATCTAAGAATGCACAAACCTGTCTTTGAAGTTATAGTCTAAAAATAGTGTCTAGTACTGAAATGTAGGGCTCAGTACTAATACATGAAGGAAATATAAGAGCATTTACAACTAACTGAAGCCTTAAGAATTGCATTTAAATTCTCAGTAATATTTGCACATGACCCAGAAATCTCATGTCTAATTATTTACCTCAGGAAAAAAGGAACTACTTGCCAACACAGACTCTTTATTCCTAAAAGTCCAAGCCTAGAAACAAACCAAATGTCCATCAACAGTTGAATAAGTACACAAATTACAGTATATAAAGTTGAATACTACTAGCAATATTAAAGTAGTACTGATAATGTGTAATAATATGGATGACTATGAAAAACATTTTACTGAATGAAAAAGGTAAGGCACAGAAGAATATGCATGATACGATTCCATTCATAAGATTCTAGAAATGACAAATCTAAATTACTCTGTTTAAACATCAGAGGTTTCCTGAAGGTGCGGGTAGGGAATAACCTGTTCATTCTATAATGTTCCATCTGTTTTCAATTCTCATTGTGATTGCTATTTTCTGGGATAAAGTACTGTGTAACATACAGAAAGAAGTCTAGTGAAAAGGTAGATTAAAAGGGAAATGACGAATATAATCACAGATTAGTAGAATAGAAAATTATAAAGAATATCGAGTAGCACAAATCCTTTAGAAAGACTAAAAATATTGAAAATACACTAAGATTGATCATTTCAAAGAGAAATACACATGGTATGAGAAAAAACAAATTACTGCAAATTACACAAACATAATAAGAGGATGCTGTGACTAATCATCAAAATTGAAACAACAGAACGAAAATAACAAATATCCAATTGTATTAAATACATTGAAACCGCTATTCAAACTTTTTCAGAAAGTTAGGTTCAAGGCACAGATTGCTTCACAAATAAGCTCCTTTGAGTTTTTAAGGAAAGGTAACATCAAACTTATATAAGTTCTTTTAGAGAATAAGAAATGAGGGAAAGACTTCCTAACCCTAAATTTAAAAATCTGTGAGAAGGAGAAGTTTACAGGCAAATCTCATAAATTTAGTTGTGAAACTTCCAAATAAAAGTTAGCATATGAAATTCAATATATGAAATAAAATGTAACTTTCAGAGGATATACGGTTGAATTTATATCTGAAAATTGATCAGAGCCAATCTGCTGATTAACCAAATAGATGGAATCGCATGATCATCACAATAGATACAAGGGTTTGATATAATACAACGTCCAATTAATGACATGGAAAATGACCTCATAGAAAACTAGGAGTTGTAGACAACTTTTTAATATGATAAAGACCTGCTACAAAAGCAAAACTATCAAACATTGATTTAATTGCAAAATATTGAAAGCTTTCCTTTTGTGATAAGGAGTAAAATGTTATATTCTATCTCCACTTTTATTTGTCATTAAACGTGAGGGCCTAAAAGTGCAAAAATAAAAAAAGAATAATGAATAAAGGTATAATAAAAGCATATGGACATCTAAGGAAGAAATAAAATTCTCATTCTGTATATCATGGTCTATTTAGAAAATTCAGAACAATCAACAGAAAGACTAACCAAATTAATAAGGTTATTGACAATATCATCATATACAAGGTCAAATCACAGAAATCAATTTTATTTCTATATAGCAACAAAATTAGAAAATGAACTGGTAAAAAATGCCATTTTAGTAGCACAAATCCCACATCTCAAAATAAAGGCATGTCAAAAACATACAGAATATTTATAGCTGTTTTATTCAAAATTGTCAAAATGGATACAGTGTAGCATAAATAATACAATGAAACATAGCACTGGCGCTTACACTTTTTGATGTCAGGAAAATTATAATCTAACAAAAATTCAGGACTGTAAGAAGCCTTTGTTTACATCTCTCTCTCTCTCTGTGTATTATAGTTTGTGTGCATTATATATATTTTGTTTATGTAGATTATCGATACCTACAGTATTAAAAATCAAAGTGCGTTTTGGATAAACTGTCAAGGTCTGTGTTACATCTGAGATTTTACAAGTTAGTCGGTCAGTTTCATGGGTGCCAGCAAAAGACACGAGATGCTTAGGGCCACCCAAAGGGCACATCACTCACCGCAGTCGCAGTAGCCAGTGTCAGCTTTCTCCCAGTTCTCCACGCCCCAGTTCCCACAGAGCTGTGCCAAGAGAACCAGTTGATACCAGCACCTCCAGTGGGTCATGTCGCAGGAGAGGAACCCTGAGCCTGGGAGCATAATGATTCTATAATGGGGGCTGCGTACATGTGCCCTCTGCTGTGGAGGAAGATGCAACTGCCCTTTCTCCATTTTTGCTATAAACATCCTTGAAAAAGTAGGTCTTGATTATTGGCACATACCCCCAGACCAACCTGTTGTCTTCCGTCTCCCCACAGCACAGGCATCTACCCAGCTGTCAACTGACAACATCTGGAAATTATTTATGCTTCTCATTGCCTTACATTAGGAAGTTTTGTTCATGCCACCTCTAAAATAGATCCCAAATCCCAAATAGATCATCTTTTCTGTGCCATAGAGACTATCATTTCTGACCTGTCACTCACTGTTGTCTCTTGTTTGACATTCACCTCTGCTAGCATCCAAATCAATTCCTTTTATAAATACAAATAAGACTGCTATACCACTGAATCAAACTCTCTGAATGTTTCCCAATATAATTAGAATATATTCTAAATAGTTTACCCTTTGATTAGACTCTGTAGGATCCAGTCCTTGCCTAACTCGCTACAGATAGCTCCTGGTTCCCCCCTCCCCCCACACCCCACATTCTAGTCACACTGACCATATTTGCATCTGTATCACACTTTGCTCAGCAGACCTCTGCGTTTGCTGTTCCCTGATCTTGACGTGGCTGACTCATGATTCTCATCTTGAATTCTTGTCTCAGTCCATCAGTTCATGAAGGAAGCCTTCCTAGTGGACAGCACTCATTTCTGTAACTAAACATGTTCTTCGTAGCACCCGTCCATACTCGAGATTTCAATTATTTTCTGTCTCCACACTTAAGGTAAAAACTTTAATGTCTTGTTTGCTATAATGTCAGCATACACAGGAAAACTTCACACCGATTAAGTCCAAATAAATGAATGGATATGTCCAGCAATTATTTCCTTGCTAAATTATAATGTTTATTTAGGCTAGATTATGCCCCATTTTCTCAGAGCTATATCCTCCGAATCTTACAGACTCGTGTACCTCATAGGTACTTAATATTTGAGTTGATATGAGTAAATGAAAATTTTATGTGGCTTCTAACAAGATCCTGACTTTGGAATGCTTTAGTTTTATTTTGTTATCCATGTACCAATGAGAAGGTCATTCTTCTTTTAAAAAAATCTCCAATGGAAACTTCCTGTGGTTTCTAGAAGCAACTTTAACTGTCCTGTTTTTCATAATTCTGTAATATAACACATTGTTGCTATGTTGGGGGGAGAAATCAGCTCATTTGAAATAGACAGAAAACCTTTATTCTTGTTCCTCAGTAACCTTCCAACCCATTTGCTGAATCCCTTTCTGATCTTGCAGAAGTTGACCTTGAGGCAATGAAACCAAGACTTTAGTCACATCTACATGGCAGAAAATCGACTGCACCCACACGGCAAGTTCACATCAAATGATAGTTTGTTCATAAAACCAGACTTTCAAAGTATAGTAAATACAGGAGCACTGTTGCATCAACTAGCTCCTGTGTAATAAATATTGCAGTTACTTTCCAATGACAAATACTCTATGGAGTTAGCTTGTGAAAATTAGCAAAACAAATGCTTGATGGTAAGGCTTTATCGAGTGCAATAATAAAGGGTTCAAAGCCTAAAAGTTAAGGAGGTCGGAAAATAAGGCACTGAACGCTGGAAGCTAGGGAATGTAGTGGAATTAGTCCTGAGGTCAATTAGTGGTTTAGCAAGTTCTCTTGAGCCGCTACTATACCTACTATACGCAAAGCATCGCCCTAAGCATAGGATTTGAATTTGTGGGAAGGAGTGAGGCTCAGTTCCTCTTATCCTGGAATCTGAAGATACCAGTTTACTCTCCACTCTTACATCCTACAAGTCTCAACAAGTCAGCGTTTTCTCCAGGCCAGTTAAATACCTACCCCTGAAGTCTTCAAGTAACTGATATTAACTGGCTTTCCCAACTTCTGTATATCTTCAGAGCAAACACTTTGTGGAAAGCAGAGTAATAATCCTCCCCCGAAGATGTCTGTACTCTAATCCTAGCACCTACAAATGCTATATGGCTAGCTAGGGGGAACCAAGGTTGTTAATCAGCTGACCTTATAATGGAATCGGTTGTGTCCAATGTTATCACAAAGGTTGTTAAAAATGAAAACGAGGCAGAAGAGATGGGATTGTGAGCCGGACTTGAGCAGTTGTTGCTGACTGGCTTTGAAGAGGGAAGGGGGCCGCAAACATGAAAATTCAAGAAATCCTAGATTCTCCTTTGAACCTCTACAAAGGGATGCAGCTCTGCCTACACCTTCACTTTTAACTCATTGTGATCGTTTCAATCTTTTGACCACCAGAACTGTAAAGTAACAGATTTGTGGTGTTTGGAGCCTTGACTTTGTGGTACTTTGTTATAAAGGTATTAGGAAAAGAATACAGTCTTCTGTGCTGGGTAGATAAAGTCTGTTTTGAAGCACATCTCCTGGAACTACCCCTTCCATTGCCAGTGACTTAAACTCACGGAATGAACTGGCGTTCCCAGAATATCTTAAAATGTCTTCCGTTCTAGTGCTTGGCACATAGACCTCGTGCCTGGAATAATGTTTCTGCCTAAATATTCATTCATTCATTCATTCATTCATTCATTCATTCATTCATTCATTCATTCATTCATTCATTCATTCAGCATCATTGTCAGGGTTCTCCCACCACCGTGTCATCTTAGTCTTTTGTGCCCATCCCGCTCACAATTTTCCCGCTCCCCCACGTTTGCCCTGTATTTCAGTTCTGCTGATAGTTTTAAGTTTTCCTTGTCTGCTTGTTTTCCCTGTCTCCCTCATATAAGTGAGACGATTCCATATTTTTCTTTCTGGCTTAGTAGACAAATGGCTCAAAAACGCAATGGAATGCTATTCATCAAGAGAGACAAACTTATGTCATGAGTCGCAACATGGTTGAAGCTACAAGGAAACATGCTAGTTTGAATTTTTTTATTAATGTTTCTTATTAATATTTCCTTCCTGATTTTCCAGTTCATATCCTTTATCAGTTTGACTAGTTTTACATATCATAATACTAAGACCTACTTTCCCCATGTATTTTTTTGCTTATGGTTGCTTTTGACTTGATGCCTTAAATCTTTATGTAATCAACATGTCGTGTTTATATTTTCCATAAGCACATTTGCTTATGTATAAGTATGCGTATTATAAACAGGGATCAAGTTACTCTTTGCTACAAATTATTATTTACCATTTCTACCCAGATTATTGTTTATGTGTGTGGTTATCAACTACATTTCTGTATTTAACCCAGTTGGGGTTTATTGTACATTTGAATATATTTTAATTTTGTTTTGTTTCCAAAATACTGATTTACCTAAACTCTGCTTAATAAATGCTAATTCTTAAATAATAAATGCTTAAATAAAGCTTGATGTGATTTTGGATTCTCTAAATCTTTGAAGTTTCTGTCCCTGTACATATACAGTTTGTAATAATTGTCATTTTAAAAATGAATGTAAGTAACAGGTACCTTATTCTTCATTTTTTTGTTTATGCTTCAAAAAGAATTTAATAATTTCACCAAGCTAAAAAAGCACTTTAATGGAGCGAGAGTACTTTTATAATTTAAGTGATGGAGAATCTGTCTTCATGTGATTCGTTTTCATCTAGGAACAGATTCTCCTTCTATTTATGCACCTCTTCTATGATATCCTTTAGTAATTATTTCTATTTTTAGACACAAAATCAATATCCTTTATGTTTTTAATACTACCAGAGACTTTATATTTTCAGTTAATAACAACAGAATTTTTCTTCCGTTATATTTTCTGACTAGTAACACTGGAAAGGATTCCTATTACTAGATAAGGAAAGTTTACCTCAGTTAGCTTGTATACCTAGAAAAGGTGGAGGTGGTGTTTAATGACAGGATTCAGAGTTATTTCAAGAATGTGAAGGCAGACTTTCTTCCAGGACTTGGAAATGAATGTAAGCAAATTCCCCTAGGATTCCTGATTCCTCTGGCACATCTTGTCACTGTGTGCTTGTTTCCTTGCTTTGTTTTTAGCTCAGATAATAGTCTTTCCCTGATTTTTTCCTAGAAAAGAAAAATAGGTGCTCTATGGTTTGCTGGAAACAACTCATAGCTCCTGACTTCATCTAGCGGGTTTTGCCATTCCTTCTCTCAGCCTGATTTCCAAATTCCCCCGGGAAAGACTCTGGTAAAGTTAAGTTGGGTCAGGGGCTGACTCATCATTGACGATCTTTCCCTTTCAAGGACACACAGGAAACAAATTTGTGGAAATTTTACTTTCTTTTTGTGTTTACTGGTACCAACAGCAGTCATCTGGAATATGGAGAAGAGGTGAAAGTGATAGCCTAGATATTTGAAATGATAGCTGGCTCTCCTATACAAACTTGATTTTTCTGCATGTGTGTGCGTGCGTGTGTGCGTGTGTGTGTTTTGCTTGCAAGGACAAGATATTGTGCTTGAAGTTACTATTTTCTATAGAGGTATCAATTGTATGAAATTGGGCTGTTCAGCCTTGAAAAAGGTTGAGTGAAAAAAAGATGACTGCCTTAGTAATTTAAAGAGACACTGAATACGGTACTGTGATACAAGCCAGCTGATTTTCAGCTAAAACACCAAACAGTAGATGCATCTTCTGCTGTCACTAAAGAAAAGCATATTTTGATATTTATGCTTGTTTTGATATCAACTTTCTCGGAACTACTTTCATTTGAGAAAGAAAAATAGCCACGCTTTCAAAACTGCTAAGTTCGGACTTAAGTTCCAGCAGTTGGCGCAGGTCAGTGAACGGTAATCCTTTTAACGATTTAGGTTCCCACTCTAAACCACCTTGGTCTCAGGGATGTTACGTTCTCCCCAGTTCCAGATCCATGATGGGTACCCCCACTGATCAAAGGTGTTTGAGAGCCGGTTGTCTGTTCCCATGGTGATACTGATCTTGCATGCCTCAGTCACAAAGTGACCTAACTTTTGACACATAGAAGCCACGTAGGACCTGACCATCTTATCCTCTCTTGGTGAAAAGATCTAACTCCAAGACACTTAATTACCAGCTGAATCTTTGCATTTGACTGTGTGGTTCCTAAGTCCTTCCAGACTTGGTTCTTAGTTCAGCCTCCTCAGAAGAAAGCCTGTGAGGGGTGCAAGATTTACTATCTTGAGTCAAAGAGTGAAGGTAGTCATCTCCATCCTTATACTCCTTCCACTCTGGCTCCCTAGCACTTGGTTTGATACTTCCTTATCTCGGTAATAACTTTCAACCAGGGAGATCCAGATGACCAGACAGAAATGAAATCTTCACTTCATAGTTGCACGTGAACAAAGGAAGTCTCGTGTTTACTCTCACTTGTACAGAGATGATGGCTGCCTTCCTGTGGTTGCTCGTAATGGGTTTTCTGGAGACAGAATCACTGCAACTGAAATTCCTTCATCTGAAATAATATACCTGGAAGGCAGGAAGTGAATCAGTTATCAATTTTTGAGTGATAGAAAAGTGCCCAAGTTTACTTTCTTTGGATGGTTCAGAGATTTTTCATAGTGGGAGTTATTTTTGAATACTAGACCTAAATGTCTGATAGTCATAGGTTATAAATAAAATCTTTGATGGGTCATGGTCATCTATATTTGGTGAGGCAGGTAAGTGATGAAAGTGCTGAGAGGGTTTTCCTTTCCTGGGATAGCAGTGGTTCCCAGCCATCATAATTCTGGGACATTAAGCACAGTATTTCTTTTCCGATTCATAATTACAATTCCCGGAAGCAGATGAGCTGGAAACGAGGAAATGCTCACATGTTTGTCACAGTAATCATCCTAGGAGCGTTTTGTCCAAAGGCTTGTTCTGATTGGGCCAGCGGCTACCTCCACTTGGCCCCTCTTTTCTCAGCACTGCCTGCAGCTCCGCCCCCTCTCAGGTTCAGCCTGTTCTGATTCCAAGGACTGCAGTTCATCTGGTAGCTCCTAGAAATCACCTGTGCAATTTTAGCATGCATGGTTTCTGATGAGATAGTTCTTGGGCGTGCATACAGACAACAGAGTTAACGGGCAAGATGCTCCGAGGAGAATTGTGATCGGACCTTAGTCAGGCCCAATCTTAACTAGGAACCAAAGTGATTTAGAAGGGATTTACCTGCACATTAAGTGACCCTTTCTTTGAGTAGGTCGTAAGAAAGGTTCGCAAGTTAAATGTCAAGATATGGTTCCCCGCTTGCACATTACTGACTTGGTAATTTCTTTAAAAGATAGAAGGGAAAAAAACACATTGACTCCACAGTGGCATGTGCCTGTAAGTGACAGATTATGGAGTCACGGCAGGGACTGGGGATTGTGGTTCGAGTCCCACCGGGGCAACCTAGCGAGACTTAGTCCCAAAAAAATAGCTGGCCATGGTGGTGCACGCAGTAATCCTAGCTACCTGGGAAGCTGAGGCTGGGGAATCGCTTGATTCTGTGGTACCCCAGGCAACGTGAGCCTGCAGTTCCACGGGCAAAAATAGTGAGACCTAGTCTTAAAAAAAAACAAAAACATTGACTCCAATTGTATGGGAAGTCTTCCCTTTAAGGTCAAAACTGAGACCTGTGATATCTACTGATCACATTTCATGATCCCTAACCAGTGTTGAGTGTTTCCACCATTGCCACCAAGTAGAAAATCACCCGAATTGTTATTTTGGTTTCCCCAACAAAGAAATTCTCCCTGCCTTCCGTGATCATGGGAAGATTGCTATGAAGGCTCACAGGTGATGGGGCAGAGGGAGAAGCCTGGGGAGTGCAATGATGTAGTTTAATTTATGAATATATAGATATACACATAAATAGGTAAACCACAAAATGATTAATAAAAAATGAAAAGAAAAATTCTTCCTGGAGTATCATCCCTACATGTTACATTTCGATCAGTCCTTTCTGGGCTTGGATTTCCTACCTAAGCTGATAATGGAGATTACAACAGCCTCTTAACTATTGCTGTCCAAAGGGGTAGGTCTCCTGTGAGATGGAGGCTCTTCTCTCATTACCGTTAATCAGAATAATCATAATCAGCAAAGCATGGAAATGATTTCTCATTTACTCCAGACCATGATGAAAATGTTTGTAGACATAATGTGCTAATGGAAGCAGGGGAGGCACCGAGTGTTAGGATCAGGGTTGAGCGGAGGAATTATTGACAGCTGAGGCGTATGAGAATCTAAGACGAACAAAGATCTTTACGCTGGGCAGGTACCAAAAGAAACGGTCAGTAGACCCTGGGGAAGTTTGTGGCCGGTGAGTAAGTGATACCTGGAGCCATACAGACAGACCTGGAACACCGGTAGCCAAGTCCCAGTGTCCGGTCTGGTATCGGGCTGACAGTGTGCAAATCCTGCTTGGCATAAAACAGCCTGGATTCATGACGTGCGCCAGATGTAAGTCAGCGGAGCGGGGGTTTCCAGACTTGAGTGTCTGAACGGCCCGTGCCAGCGCGGACTCCTAGGCCTGCATGCGCCAGGCGTTCTGATTCAGGAGGTCTCTGGTAGGACCGAGGAATTTGAGTTTGAAGAAATGAAACGTGATTTTGACACAACTGTTGAGGAACTCGGACCGCACAAGATGATAACGTCGTGAAAACCTGAAGCACCGGATTGTCCTATCTGTTGGGAAAAGGGAATAAACGTTTTGGATACTAGACCGGGTCTGACCGTAACTATTACTTGGTGCAAGTGAGAAAGGATAACCTTAAGCACATTAAATGTTTCCAGCGCTTACCTGCGCCGACACTGATTAGACCGTCACTGCCATGCAGAAGCGCTAAGGAGCGCCCCACAGACTCGACGTGGGGCGTGGGCTTTGCCGGGAGGGCGGGGAAGCAGAGCCATGAGAACTGAAGCTGTCGCTGTATTTGGGAGAGCCTAGTTGACATGATGACTGACTCTTACGGTTCATTTTCTTGGTTTCGGCGTGGCAACTCTGGTTTTGGTTCGCTTACGTAGGCTATCAAGTTTAATGGTCTCCGTTTGTCATTACTTCACAAGTAAATGCATGCGTGCTGCGTTAAGATTGCTTTCTTATGGTTCTCCCACAGGAGTTCCTATGACTTGCTGCTTCGTAAACAGAGCTTACTGTCACTGGAATCTCCTTAGCCAGACGTACTGCTGTGTATCTAGTGGTTTTGCAGACCACATCCCTGATGTGGTTGCGAGCTGTGGTTTGTCGTCTACAGCCCCGGCAGCAGAGTAAGATCTAAGGAAGTAAGGGAAAATTTGAAAAAGAACCAAGGAAGTACGCCGCTGTAGTTGGCTGCAATGGTGACCTTTTGTCCTGGGAGGATCCTTGAGTGCCAATATACATAAAAGTCTAAACAAAATTATCTAGAAAGCATTGAGCTCATTCATGGTTGTTAAATATTTTTCACATGAATTCTTCATTCCATCCTGCCTCTAGTGACCTTCCAAATCCAGGGAATCCAAGAAAAACAGTTCTGGCAATATTTTATCATGTTCACTCCCATGGATTCTCTTTTTTTTCCCTTACGTTTATTTTACGTCATCGTCTACCCCGGGGTTCTTCTACCACCTTATCCCATGGAATCTTTTTAATGTTTGCTTGAAGTTAAATAGTGATAGTTTGAATATAGGGATCCACAACGTGGAAGCCTCTCCAGTAGTTGGTACATGTCACAAAGCTAAGGCGGTCTGCATTTACAGGAAATGTCTCGTCGTCAAGGAAACCTAACACGCACCAACCAGAATCCTCCAATGCAGCTTAGGTACCTTACCTTTCCCTGGAAAATCAGACTTCACAACCATACGTGGAAATCCTTGGCCTCTTGTTTCCATGTTTAATCTTGGTCTAAAACTTGTGCTTGCCCCAAACCCTAGAGAACTGTGTTCAGCTGCTGCCAAGGCACAGGTTGTCATCCCTTGACCACGGTCAGCAAACTCACTACTGAATTGTCTTTGTCTTGTCATTTGACACCAGTAAGCTGAAATTCACGCAACTTAACCCCAAATCTTCATTCTTAACAGTCCTTAACCATGGGGTTTGGCCTAGCTCCAGATACCGCAAGTTTACACTAGCAAGTGTTAAATAGGCTAGTGTTCCCATATGCGGTTTCCTTCTTTTATTATTATTTTTTAATTTATATATAAATTTCACAACATTGTAATCTCAAGGATGTGCCCCCCCATCCCTCCCCTCCCCCTTTCCCTCCCCTCCCCCCTTTCCCTCCTGCTTAAAGTTGTGAGCTTCAGTTTGGTGCTCAGCTTGTTTTGACTTTTCCTCAAGGCTTTTGTTTGTTTTTTCACTATATCCCATATATTAGTGAAATCATTTGGTTTCTGTCTTTTTCTTTATGGCTTGTTTCTGCTAATATGAGTTATTCTAACTACATCCATGTTGTCATGAAATCATAGAATTTTCATTTTTAGTTGATGAGTAATATACTTACCTGGCAGGGGAGATACCACGGTCACGTATGCGGTTTCTTCATTGTAAGTTTAATAACTTCACTGTTGGAGGTAAAAATACCTCTGAGAGAACTAAAAAAGCAAACAAAACAAGATAAAAAAACCCTAAAACCTCCAAGGAGGTGATTCATCTAAGGATACCTTGGCTTGACCACCTCGCTGTGTGATTTGTGGTCATTTTCAAGCAGAGATTTCATCGTGCCACTGTCATAGGCGCCTAAGGTGGCTCTCGAGTTTAGCTCAGTTTCCTGATGCTGATCGTAAAGTCCTCCAGGTCTTCCTTGTCCTTTCTTCAAAGCTTGTGTTTGCTGCTCTTGCCGAGTTCACAGTCTTCTGTATTCTAAACAGTCATTTTCGAGGGTTGATTTCTTAGGTTTGCTTCTGAATTTTCAGAGTTTGCTTTCTGAAATTTACTAGAATCTCCCTCAAAGAAATACTCCCCAGTTTCTTTCACTGTGCTGAGGAACAGTTTCTCTGTATTTTTCCTAAGAAGAGAAAAATCCTTTAAAACACCTGGGTAGATGTTTTCTCTAATCAATAGAACAGTTCCCTGAGCAAGTGGTGTTCAATCTCTGCTGTACATTAGCATCATCCTGGGAGCGCCGGGAACACACTCCAGACCAATAACATCGGAATTTCCAAGGCTGGGATCCTGGTGCACCACGTATGAATCTGTCCCGGGTGACCCCAGTGTATTGCAAGAGTTGATAACAAGGGCCTGAAGTTATTTCCCAAATCTTGACTGCATAAATGCTAAGAATGCAAACTCAAGGCAGCATTCTTTTGTGGAGCTCTGACTGTGCCTCATTTTGCCCTGGCTGGCTCTCGTATGCTAAATGGCATTGGTGTTTCTAAATAGCCTTCGTAGGCTTGAATTTCTTGAGAAGCAAGCCCCCTTTGTAGGCTTTCAGCTTTTGACGTGACATTCGATCACAGTGGTAACAGGAGCATCCTCGGTAAGAGTGGCTCTTAGAGGCAGCCAGAGTGGAGCTCATTGTGGGTTTCGGTGCTGTGTTAACTCTATGGCAACAATAGTGCTGGTTTTGGTTCATGGCGAACATAGATTATCTCTGACCTACATTTGTGAAAGATAGCCTGGCTAGAAGGTTGGGTTAAATACGGGGCATTTGAGGGCCACGTCACTAGTGGCACCCTAAACTCAGGCCCCCTTCGTCTTTTGCTCCCTTCATCACTGACAATACATCCCTATTTGTTACTTTATGTGCATTGGTATGATGACAGGTGCAAAGATCGGGTGGAATGGTACTTTTCACACAGCACGGAAGGCAATCGTTTATGAGATGGTTTAGTGTTTTGGACTACACCAACAACAGTGGGCGTACAAAAGGCCTAGTGCTGGCAGCGGCGACCCAGAGATTCCGATCAAAGAGAACGGTGGTGATCTCCAAATGTAAAAGGCTCCCCAGATGATTATGAATCCGTTAGTGTGGTGCACACTTTCAAGGAACTCTACTGTACCTTTCTCACTTTCCTGGGTTGTATATTTGTTTGGTGTATGTGCATGATTCTAGCTAGGAATGCCCTTTTGAAACATGAAAACGTTCCAGTTAGGAAAATGGTGAGTATGATCAAGTAGCATCGGCGTTGGAACAATGAAACCCAATTTTGAATTAGGGCTTTTTGCAGGTGAATTCAGGGAAGAATTTAAGCCATGCCGTCCCCACTGTTGAGGCTGCGGTTTATCTGAGCATGCTTTATGATCAGCTTGGCCCTGCAGGTGTGTGTCGACAGCAGGACCTGAGTGTACTATTGCTACTGCCCAGCTTATTTTTTCAGGAAACGATCCTCCCCCTGACTGTTAGGGATGCTAATTACATAGTGGACCCCGCTTAGTAACAAGGACTAGCAATCAGACTATCCCATCTCTTTGGCCACAGGAGCTCGCTGAGAAAGGGGCTCAGTGACTCAATTTGGAGCATTCGGATCTATTCTAATGCCCTTTTCTGGAACTAAAAGAGAAATGCTATCCTATCTCTCCCTACCCCCTTTGGCTTGCCTGACACCAAAACTAATGCACAGAAAAGCAGCACCAAGAAATGGAGGGGGGGAGGGAGAACCTTGAAAATTTCATCGAAGTCTGAGGACAAAGGTGTTTCTAAAGACCACACCACCTCTGTCATTTCAGTTTCTGGCGCCACCAGTACCATTTCTCCTCTCTGCCCTACCAGCTTAATTTTGAAATCCAGAGTGTTTTTTTCGTCCACGCTGTGTTCCCAGGAGCTTACAGAAGTCAACCCCCATGATTCAGCAGGTTGGAGTCTGTCTTGTGCTCAAAAGTTCTTCCCGTCTTTTCCGGGAACACAGTCTGTTGGCAGTTCACCTTTGCTTTACAGGATACTGCGCACATCTGCCAGGGTTCATGTTAAGTGTCTAATTCTCAGGAAGGGGCTAACTGGCTCCCCTCCCCAGCCTTAGTCCTATTCCTTCAGAGCAGCAATCTCAGCCACCAAGGCATAGATGGAATTGGTCCACATTGGCATATGCTTCGTATGACTGTTGGTTATGGGTTTTGTTTTTCCCCTTTGTCTTTTCATGTACCTCTCCCCTCCCAGTTCATTCCCTGTGTTAGTATCTTACACACTTCACACACACCAAATTCAGGCTGACATAAAAGGGTAACTTACTGGTGTGGTTTAGAAAGTCCCAGATACTTCAGTTCCCTTTCATCCTCTACCTCTCATCGCTGCTTTCCTCTGTATAGCTTCTCTTGCTGGACAGGCTGTGTCCGTCTGAAACCTGGCCACGGATGCCCAGCCCAGAAGTGCTGTTGTGATAACCCAGACGTCGAGCAAACATTTCTCGCCCATAATAACCGGGATAAAAATCCAGGCATTCATTGGTGTCATTTGGCTCATGTGAAAGTCTTGAATTGAGCATGTGTGCCAGCCAGCAAGGTAGAATCTACCCATGGATACATGGGTGGGTCCTCAACACCAGAATGACCCGAGACTGAGAAATGCACTCCCGCAGGAAAACATGGAATACTCTTAACTGAAATACAGGGAGGGGCAGATCTCACCAGGTGAAAACAGCACTCTTTGTACTGTGGGGAAATACTGATTCTCTCGGCACCTGATGGACAATTTAAATCTTTCCGGAAGCCTTCACTTTCATGTGCTGTTGTTAGTACCTTTCTTGACGGAGAGTGTACACCACCTTACATAGGAGATACCCCGTTTTTGCTAATAGGGACAACAACAGGTACTGTTTGGAGAGTATTCGCTACACGACAGGGGTTGAGTAAAGGGCTGTCACCAGGCCTGGCCTTGGGTGAACCTGACTGAGAATGACCTTGAACTTCGCAGCACTGTTTCCTGGGAAACCATGAAGAAAAATGGGAAATGTTGTGTCTGCCTCCTTGGAGGTGTGGAATTGTGCCTGTGCCGAGGGAGCTTTGCTTTGGCACTTAGGTGACTGGGACAATATGAAAGGTTTACTCGGGGATGAGCTTGAGGCAGCTACACATTCAGGTGCCCCACAGACTCCTTGGTGTCCGTGCCCTAAAGGGATGTCAGGGCAAAAGAAACCTCTTGGGTAGAAGCTGGGATTGCTAAAGACACAAGGCTCCTGATGATGAACCCTGTGTAACTCCTGCCTTGAACTATTCTATAAAACCAAGGAAGTGGCTGGGCACGTTGGCGCACGCTTGGAAGCGGCAGCCTAGGAAGCCGTGGCTGGGGCCAGGGATCACGGTTTGAATCCCGCCGGGGGCACGTAGTGAAACCTAGTCCCCGAAAAATAGCTGGGCGTGGTGGCGCGTGCCTGTCATCTCAATTCCATAGCACCAGCTGTCATGTAGTGCAGATACTGTCCCGAGAGCTTTACGTATAACTTCTTGTTTATTCCTTTTGGAGAATTCTACTAATTTGGTATGATTTAGAGATCTGCAAACTGAGATCTGAAAAGATGCACAATTTACTCAAGATTATACAGGCAAGAGATCCAGGATCGCATCCGGACAGTGCAACCCAAGATTCTGTACCATCAGTTGATAAGCTGGCCTCTCTGCCCAGGCTACCTTTACTCTGTGGATGGTAATGACTCCTACGTTGTTAAAAAATTTTTCCCACATGCATCTGTAAAGACAGCGTCCTGAGGTCTGAATTCTATTAACTTAGGTCACGTCAGTGGGAGATGTTAAAAGGTGTTTTCTTATTGACGTTGTGAGAGGGACTTACAGGCTCTGTTTGTTTGTCCTATACTCTGCTGACACATCGTTTATGTGAAGTTTGGGAAAGCTGCTGTATTTCTACATCTCCCTGCATTCCACACATCTCGCTGCATTCTTTTCTCTTTAATATCTTTCTTATGCGACGTTTTTTCTCATGACTGAAATTTCCACCCACATAGGATTAGCTGAAATCCTTTGTTAGTCTTTTTTTCCCCACTACCTATGAAAGCGTTATGTACTCCCTCTTCCTAATTGGAAACCATCCATCTGGAAGTTTTGAGACATGAATATTTTAACGGGGGGAAGCTCTTTTTTAGAGTGTCTTTGCTTATACAGCAACAGAATTTTGCACTTTTAAGGTGTTTTTTTTTTTTTTAAATTCTAAAGTTTAGAGAGATGAAGACCTGAATGTTAGGGGCTCAATGAAGGTGCCAGCAAAAAAATAAAAAATGCACGTTTTATTCAACTTTAGTTTATGGTGAATAAGCAACACCCTCTTTATTTCCTTCAGAACTTTAGTAGCTGAGTTAGTCTGAATTAAATTCCAGATGCGTCAGTCTTAAAACAAACAACAGTAATGTGCAGCTGGCTCAAAGTTGCAGGTTACGGAAAGTTGTCCCAAATGAAACCAGAAGATTAGCTGGATTGAAAATTTCCTTTTGGGTATCAATGTGATGCATTAGGAAAGTAATCTGGCTGGTGTTTGAAGACTAAAAAATCAGTCTGTGAAGTGATTTGGGATTTAGCGATACTTGTTTATGTGATAGTATTCATTATCTAACATCTATGCATTGAGAAGTTGTGGGCGCTCCCAAATGAAGGGAATGACAGGAGAGAAAAAGAATAAACAGCTCTAGAAACAAACAGGGAGAATATGGTGAATAGTTAGCGCCTTTTCTGCATTAGAATGAGAAGTGGGAAACACAAATTTATTAAAACACACAGAAGAAGGTAGAACCATGTCTATGTGCAGATAAGAGAAAACCACAACCGAGCCTCTCCGAAGTAATTGACAAGATACAGCCAATATTCAATGTTTTCAAGCGTGCATGTCTTTGCCAATCTTAAAGGATGCTAAACCCCAAAAGAGGAAGAAGCTCCTAGAAAAATAGTTAGAAAATGGGTTCAAGAAGCAGTTCCCTCCTTGAAATATTCATAATTAGAAAGGCTATCAATACACTTAAAATTTTATTTGGGCTTTAATAAAAGTTATAATGCTATAAAGGATGCTTTTGTATTTTCTCATAAAACCTTTACTGATGAATTGTTAGTACCAGGGAATTACTTCTTTTCCTTGTAAGCTGTTTTCACAGGCTAGGATTGATCCAAGGGACATATTTTGCTTATTGGTGCATAATTTCCTCATGTACTGTTAGATTAAAAATGCTTCCAAAGCTTTTCTTTTCTTCCATGATTATTTCATGTTCACTTACATTGCTTTGGGAATATATTCCTTAAAAGATAGTTGATATTCAGAATATCTAGTTCATGCGTAGAATTCTCACTCCCAACAAGACAAACAGGGAAATCAGCTGTTCAGATACAGATTGTTAGTGTCTTGTACGTGGCACCAGCTGTTACTGGACCAGATGATATGCTTAGGCTCTGGTACCAGCATATTTGGGTTCAAATTCTAGCGCTGATGTTAGGCGAGTTGTTGAATTTCTCAAGATATTTCTTTTATCTGTAGAATAGGTATAGGAATACTACCTGCTTCATCAGATTGTTGTAAGTAATCAGTCAATGCTGGCATCACAGGCAATTACAGTTTTGTTTATTTTTTAGTGTATTCTATACTTTTACAATTCAGCCCTTAAAAATCAGTAGATTAAATAGGAAAAGGTTTCTCTCAGATTACATCTCCTTTGGTTCATGGTTATTATATACTACTTTTCCTGTTTTGTTTTAAAGGTGGTCTGCCTTAAGTTGCTTTAGAACAATATTAATAGCAATAATCATAAAGAACATACTAATCACCTTCCCTTGGTGCATAATTTCCTCATGTACTAATAGATTAAAAATGCTTCCAAAGTTCTTCCTTTGCATGGCAATATAATCCAATGGAAACTGGTTGTGAATGGTGTTTGAATTAATTCCCTTAGCCACAGGAAAAGACAGTGGAATGTCCAAATGCTCTGAGGGATTCGAAGAGAAAACTGTCAGGAATCTTACTATCTAGCGGAAGAGGCAAGAAAATTAGGCCAATAACTACTGAAAATTATCTTACAGATGACAACCACGAAAGTTATGAATCATGTGTCAGCGGAAGTACTCGGTAACTATCAATTCATTCTGAAAGTTAGGAAATCTTTTTCTTCAAGACAGATTGGAGTTCCCATCACTCATTTTGGAGATACAGATTCTATCCTTATCTCAGGGGACTGAAATCAATTTAACATGAAAGTTAGATTTGAAAGTCGGTGCACACAATGTTCTTTGAAGTCAAAATGACCTGCGATCATCCTTGAGATTGTAGGGGCTGCTCCGATCTGGACACCTGTTGCGTTGACGGCTTCTCCATGCTAGAGAGCTCACTCTCCGCCACAGCAACCGATGAAGGAGCTTGTCTATATGCAATAGTGGTTCCGTGGGACAGAAATGTGTGTTTTTGAACGCTGGAATTGCTGTCGTAAGAAGAGGCTTACACAAACAGAGGAATTCGGGGATGGGCTACATTAAGGCATGAACAGATGCATGGCACCTGCAACCTTACTTTGTGGCATCTGGTTAAGTGAGATCACTCACGGAATCACTGGCACTTTTCCGTCCACCCCCATTCCTCAGTTCTCCGTTGTCCTGAGTGAACGCACTTGAATTATAGGGAGTAAAATGCACGTCGTCGTATTCCAACAAACGAGGATCGACAAATCGGCATTCCATGGAAAGGATGCACAGCTTGCTGAGGGATTCATCAGTCCGACTGTATTGCCTCCACCTGACAGTTTGCTGACTTTGCTTTATTAACCAAGAAAGTCTATTTACTACTGGATGAATGTGTTGGCTAGAATGGTTAGCTCTGAAACAGAAGTCCCACCTTCTGATTCCTCATGACTCTTCTAAATTCTACTTCAGGTCTGGAAGAGACCTTAAGTCTAGTTGCAGGTCCAGAGATGGCAGGGCCTGCCTAGCTCTGCTACAGGAGGAGGCTCTCCTTTTTCTTCCACAGAAATTACTCATTTCACCATTTCTTAGGAGAACTACGTTGGGAGTGAAACTACAAACTTAATCATCTTTTGTGTAGGAAATTGAGTTGTGTAAATTGTCCTAGACATGTCAATTAATGTTTTCTAAAAGCACAACGGAGGATAGATGGAGGAGGGATCCTTCAGAACACTAGCCTGGATCTGTTTTTCTGAGTTGTAATTAATGCCCAGCTACTTTGTCTCAAGGAGGTCTGATTGTAATGAAATAAATATAAGGTAAGAAAGAAATGGTTATGTAATGTGATAACCACAATTTTTGGGGGAAGTACATGAATCTTCTACCAGATGCTCGAGTATTAGCTATATTTTCTAGTTTAGCTAGTTTTGTTTACTGAGTGTACATGGTATTTGAAGTTCATATGAAGTTTGCATATTCAAATGGTGGGTATTTAGGTAGTCCCTGTTAAATCCTTTCAGCTTTTCCGTGTTTAAGTGTTCATAATAAAATGATGAAGGGAAAATGGATCCTTAAATCTTAGGCTTGTGAAAATAGGTCATTTCATAATCATTTATTGATTACCTACTAGACGTATTTCAGTAAGTGCTAAGGACAAAGTTGAATTCAACATGAGGTTTTCCTTTAATAATTACTTCAATTCTCTGTAGATGTGATGATGCTAAATGACTGGTGATACGCAACCGTACATATTTATTTTCACACTCATGGATACGCAGGTTGACTGTGAAATAGGCCCTCTCTTCTGACGGCTTCTGATGGCAAATTCTCCTGGGTTGTGGTTCTTGAATTCTCACGTGGGGGTCCATTTTCTGAATTCAGTAACGCTGAATTCAGTTAGCTGCTTAGCTGAAGAGCTGCATGGACTCTTCCACCTTATTATCGGACTATGATATAACAGTAATAGAAGCTATTCAGGAAATAGTAGCTAAACCCCTGTAAAAATTGTGGAGATTGTATTCTAAGACTAGGCCAGTAGCAACAATTAACGTCCAGCTACTTAGTCTCAAGGAGGTCTGACTGTAATGAAACATAAGGATTCGGTAATTTTTTGTATCAAGTATTTAACTGGAAATCCATCAGTATTAAATTACAGACTTTTAATTTCGGAACACATTTAAAGAATAAACGGAATTTCCTCATGTTCTGGTGAGAGGCTTACTTGCATCCATTTTAAGTTATACACTTGTTGTATAGATCAACACTGTAGGAAATCAACCATAACATTTTATAATTAAAAATAATGCAGGGGTGTAAGATCTTCATTGCCTGTAGAACTTTAAAAATCTATTAATTTCCCATTAGTTGCAGCATAATGACCCAACTACTTAAATGGAAAGGAAAATAAACTTCTTGAACCAAACTTTGTGATAAAGACCCAGCATGTGCTATTAATTTAAACTGTTTCTCTCAATGATTTGATTATATTTTACGATATAACCTAATCAGTGGATTGGAAATGTAGAAAATGTTTCATTTGGTTTCTAAATGAGGGATAATGAAGGTCATAAAATGTCTACCAAAATGAATAAATTGCTATTAAGTGTGAAAAATTCAAGTAAAACCTATCTCCTTTCTCTCTTTCTCTCTCTCTCTGTGTGTGTGTGTGTGTGTGTGTGTGTGTGTGTATATATATATATATATATATATATTTCATATTTCTATATAAGGCATGCAGGAGCATCAGAGGTATTGAAAATGTTTCTTTTGATCTGAGTGGCGGTTATATGGGTGTATTTACTTAGTGAAAGTGTATCGAGCTGTACGTTTGAGATCTGTGCATTTTTCTACAAGCATATTTTTAACAGCTTTATTGGGATATCATTGACATGCAAAGAACTGCACTTATTCAATGTGTGCACACTGACAAGTAGATACAATCACCTTCCAGTCCATCACTACAACCAAGGGAACAGATGTGTCCAACAACTCCCCACGTTCTCCTGTGTCCTTTTGTTTTTTGAATATGTTATATTTTGTGAAAAGCATGTCTGGCTTCTCGATATGATGACTTCCTGCCACCCCTTTTCCACAGTTTCTGAAACAGCTGCCTAATGACTCTAACACATTCCTACTACTTCCCGTTATTTTTCATTCTTTAAATCATGGAGGAATCATTTTAATCTTTTCAAGTCCCTCATCTTGTTCACTTATGATTAATTCCTTTTGTGGGGATCAGACAGGAGACCTTAGAGAATTTATAGAGTCTCTCCTCATTCTTGCATCTGCCAAAAGAAACTTTGTTACAAACCTTGATTATTGATTCTCTCCATGACATTTAAAATGATATCTTTCATAGGAACTCTGTCTGCTATCACCTTTCTGCCCAGAGTAATTTGCAGCAACCGTGGACATTTTGAAATTAGATTGGAGACCTTCTGTCCCAAACCACATGCTTGTGGAAACAGAGAGTTGTGAATGGTGTGAAGTTACTCCTAAGCCTGGCAATAATAGGTAAGAATAAGGAAAGACTTAATGGGTTGATGTAGTAAATCCATTTTTCAAATCAAAGGTTAGCGTCTTTTTTTCCTTGAGAAATGAAGGTTAGGTCTGTCTCCAGGCAGGCATTAAGCAATGATCTTAAGTTCCTTGGAAAGGAAGGTATTGGAAGCTTAGCATAGGGCATACTCATTCAACTGGCAAGCCCTTCAACAAAGGAACTGCTTCCTTGTGTGAGCAGTACTGAAACAACTTCCCATCACTAAGGCATGTTTAACTGCCTCTTGGGTATTCTGCCAATTTGTTAAGCTGCATTACAGGATTTTTTTTTGTATAAAGAGTGTTCTTCTCTGAAATAGTTCACCCTTTCCTTTCTCCCTCTTTATTTTCCTATCTCTCACAGACTCCATCATAGTTGCCCAACATCAGACATTTCTTCTACGGGTCTCACGAAGTTTACCACAGGGAGCTAGTGAGAAGCACGTGATGTGATGATGCCTTAGTTCTTCTGAGTAAAAGAGGCGAAACCCCTAAAGTGAAGAGATTCGTCAAATCTATTCTTTTCATCTTCTAAAACGTAGCTTGTTGAGTAAAGAAAAAATGCGCATAGTAAACGGTAAACAAGTATGACTTAGGCGCAGAACGCATTTCATCATGAAGTCCCCGAAACCATAGTCCTCATCCCTCTTTGCAGCCATGTTTGGTCGTTCAGCTAAACCCTCGCTAATAAAGTACGAGCACAAGAAATTTGGGCCCGATTTGGACTTTGATTCTGCTGTACACGAGCCGGAAGCCCGATAAGGTGGTGGGCAGCTGCGAGTTAGCAGAATGGGGCTGTATGCTGGGGTTTAGTTGAGGGAACTTTCACCACTGAATAGCCTGAATAGGGCGCACTTCCAGCTTCCTGTTGAACTCGCGTGAGGAAGGAAAACCACCTTTCCTCACTTTCAGCCTTTTGCATGTTTATCTTTTTTTTTGTGGAAGTTAATCTTTATCCTAATTAATTCAGGAAGGGTTTTTTGATCCTGATTAATTTTTGGTACGCTTCCAACTTACGGAACAAATATTTGATGATTTTCAGGATAAAGACGCGTTATGCTTCTGTAGGATTTTTTTTTTTAATCAGAACATTTCTCTGCATACGCTATGATAGTCGCAACAATTTCATGGTCACAGTTAAGATAATTCCTCATGTCTGTTTTAGAAGGAAACAAGTTCACTGGCAATCGGACCTTGATTCTTCCAAATTCCCTCAGAAACCTGTGTGAATTTGGAGGAAATGTTGATTGCTGTCAGTTTGTTCAAGTCAGTCCAAAATGTTTTGTTGAGTTAGATACCTTATTAAAATTGTCGGGTCTAACTATTTCAGAGAAAAAGTTTTACTGCGTTCATTTAACAAACTATCTCTTTAACAAAATAAAATATAAATTTAGTATGTATATCTTCCAACTGAATGTTTTAAGTATTAATATATTTTTCCTATAAATGCAACAAATCCGGAAAATATAAAGATGTTAAAAATTACTCGTAGTACCAAATACTCCAGAGTTAAACTGTTGATCTTCACTGAAAATTAAACTATTTACATAAACGTATGCGTTTGCGAATTTACTAATGAATTCTTAAATGACACAGTGTATACCTGTTCACTGTAAAATTAAGCAGTAGGTGAAAGAAATGTGAATTCTGAGATGAATGTGCACCTCCAAGGACTCAGATAAAGCTTCTGTTAATTTATGTGTATACTGGTTTTGCAAAAATGAAAAAGTATTTTTAACACACTTAAATAATAATGGATAACATTAGTGATCCCCACCAGGACCATGAATGTTCCATCCATTACCTTGCTTACCATTCGGAAGAAGCAGCCAGTGGGATAAGTGCTGTAATTATCACCATCTTTACGCAAGAAGGAACCGAGACTTGGTACATTAACCATCGTAACGGAGCTATGACGGTATTCAGTAGTGTGGCAGGTTTTCTGTATTCAAAACACTGGTTCGGCCATTTCGCTACAGGATTTGATCACCATGAACCATGTGGCTGCAGTGTATTCCATCCTATGCATGCATCACCGTTGTCTTAGTCGATCTTTTATTTTTGTACATGTAAGTTGTCTAATATTAATCATCCCCTTTATCTTTTAAGTTAACATTGGCTTGGATTATTATTTGTGTCTTAGAGAGACAGCCTCTCATCTCTAGGTGTTGTCACTGTACCACACCCACCACCAAAACACCCACAATCCACCCCCCCCCCGTCCCTTGTGCTCCTTTGCCACTTTGATCTTACCCATTGCTCTTCCCCTCTCCTTCCAGCATTTCCAGTTACATAATCAACTCTCTAGGGTTTGTTGTTATCTTTAGTTTAACTCGTCTCTTTCGTGTCTCTAAATTCCACATGTGACGTCATCAGCGTTTGTTTTCCTCTTTCTGACTTACTTCACTTTGTTAGCCTCTCCAGTCCCATCCACGTTTCTGCAAATGACAAGAGTGTTGATTTTCGATAGTTGAGTAGTGTTCCATTGCGTTTATCTACGGTCATCTTAACGGAATCGTCTTCACTGTTAAATCTTCATATGTGAACATAAGTATGATTATTCTTTGGAGTAATTTTACAGAGGTAGAGTTGCTGCTGGGGCATGTTTTCAGGACTTTGAAATTATACAGACAATTGGACTTTCAGAAATTTGTACTAATTTTTCCTTGATATATGGAAATAACAACCACCTAATTTCTATTTTTTTACATATGTGGCAATTTGAGAAAAGGTTTATTTTAAATACACATTTTTACAACTACTGAGATACTTTAAAAATGCTTATTGATGAGTTTTATTTTTACCTATATGCACATATATGATTCATCATACTTTAATTATGAAGATTTCATATTCATAATTTAAATATAAACATTGCACAGGCTGACACATTGTATGACATACGCTGTAAATACTTTTGGTCACTTTGAAAAGACTTCAACTCTTTAGTTGTACCTCAGATGGACATATTTTTATGTTTCTACAATAAAACATATTACTATATTAATTTATATGACTTTTGAAAGTGCCTGCTTCACCAGTAGCTTTCATAAATAAATTTGTATTTTAAACAACTTTGGTGTTACATATTTAACATATAATAAAGGGAACAGATTGAAATGACAGACATAAGTATACATTTACGTCATCATAATCGGAGTGATGACAATATACAGTACCTCCAAAAGTTACCTTATGCCTCTTTGTATTTCTTCCCTTCTGCCCCATACTTTTCTATCCCCCTTTTCTCAAGCAACTGCCATTGTTCTTTCTGTTACTATAGATTAGTGTGCATTTTCTAGAATTTTCATGTAACTGGAATCAGAGGACATACCCGTTTTGGTCTGTGTGTGTGTGTTTTTTTTTCTCCCTCATATTATTTTGAGACCCATTAATATTGTATGTATCAATAATTCATTACTTTTTAAGCTGAGTAGTATTCAGTTAGTCATTACAGCACAGTTTTACTGCTGAACCATCTTTATCTGTTCACTTGTTAATGGAAATTTGGATTATTTCAAGTTTGAAGGAAATACAAAATACAAGTAAGGCTTTTATGAACATTCACATATAGGTCTTTTCAATTGCTCTTCTAGAAGTGGAGCAGTTGGATACATGGTTATTTGTATTTTTAACTTCAGTTCACAAGTTTCTGAGCCTAATTGTCTCTGCTTGTATTTGCTATTAGTTTGTGTTACTTGATGAAAGAACGATAAAAGTTCCCTTCTCTATCCTTGATTCCACCAAGTAGGCTACTGTTCCTGTATCAGTGAAAGACTCAGATCAGGGGTCTAAAGCTAATCCTCACACCACTCTGAAAGTGAAGTTGCAGTCCGATCTGATCTCTGGTCTTTCCCTGCTTCTTGCTTGTCACCTTGGCACTACACTTTCTAACTCACTTCACTTCACCATCTGTCTTTGCCAGTTTGAATCATGGTTAAGGTCTTTTGGATTTTGAGCTAATACCAAGTTTAGTTGTCTAAAATAATTTACATGCTGACCACATTTACTTTCCTACTTTAATACTGGAAAAAGTATGTTCAGTTTTAATTAGAGCTGGACACATCAAATCTATTAATAACTAGTTTCTGGAAGCAATTGTCTCATAACTTACTATTTTTTGTCTTTTATAAATTCACGGGAGAAGTAATTTTTCTTCATACTCTGCCCATCAAAAAGATGCATTTTTTCTTTATCTGTAACCAAGAGGATGCAACCTAAAATTAAGTTCCAATCTTGTGAGTTTTGCTAATGCAAACTCATAACAATTGTAATGATTTTTTTTCCCAAAAATAATGAAAAACTATTAATCCTAATGTAAACTGCAATTGGGGAGAATTGTACTACAACTTTGAGTCTATTAAAAGGTTAAAACTCATTATTGTCTTGCAGTTTCTTATCCTGTACATTTCAAGCATCATTCAAAACTTGTAACTATATTTAAGTTACCCTGCCTAATGGAGTCGTGATGAAGACTGCATCTAAGACCGATTAACTGCTTTCAATCTCTACCTGATTATCCAGTCTGAAAATTGACTATGAACTAGTCAGCAGTGTGTAGTATGAGTCAAATTATCTGTTGCTCTGAAAACCCTTCAACTTGATTCAGTTATATGCTGAACACTTTTTCTACCACTGACTGTTAGATGTTACTAGTATGTTAAACTTTGTTGGACGACTACTTTGCGTTGGAGGTTGGAGCTTTGCGATAAGGCAAATTGGAAATGATAAAGGTAGTAAAATCATCAGATGATGACAGCCTGAACTGTTAATATAATTCCTGCAATTATTAAATTCTACTCAGCTGGGTGTCTTCTACCTGGCATTCCAGATCCACTGCCCACTTTTGCTTCACTGTACCACAGCAAACTGACCTGCACAGACTGTTCACCATTTGGCTTCTCACCGGTTAGCCAGTCAGTACTGGAAAATAGGATTAATGATTGAGAAAATGGGAGAATGCAATCAAGGTATTGTGTCCTCTTGTTCCCTCCTTGCAGATCTCTGTACACGTATTGTAAATCTTCACCCTCTTTTCCTTCTGTCAGCTGCTCTTATCTCCACACAGCTCTCTATCCCGAGATCTGGAAATTTCTTCCTACTCTCCTCTCTTAGGTAGAAGGTAACACGGTGCCCTATACTGTTTGCCTACACACTATCCTACACCTTTGCAAATTGTCCCTTAATTTAACATCCCTCAAATGACTCCATTTGAATATTCTATTGCTTTCATAGTTCATATGCCTAGTAGGCACGGTGCTGCAATTCCATTAAAAAGAAACAAACCTTAGCTTTCATCAGGCTAGCCAAATGAGAAGTAACTCACCTTCAATGTACTGCCTTACAGGTGAAACACTGAAGAGCAGGTCCCAAATTGGTAAAACAGGCATGGTCGGTGAGGGAGCAGAGCAGTATAAAACAGGGCATTTTTTTTTTCATTCAGAAAGTGCCTGGAGAGACCTCAACTTTGACATACAGGGACAATGGGCCCAAACTTATGAGTCCAGAAATGGCCTGACCAGAGTATAAGAGGAGTCAGTCACTTTTACCACATTCATTGCTGGCCAGATTCATAATAGGCTATCTACTTGGAAGCAAAGGTACCGTATTAGGGAGGAGGGGACTCTATTCACATCCCAAGACTCTTTCTATCCCCTGGCTTTGATTTTTACATTACGTTTACTCTCAGATTTAGATATTGTAAGGAACTCTATAGAATTTGAGACTACTAAATTCCAATGCCTATTCACCTCTCCGTTTGTGTACTTAGTCTCTCAAAGATCATAAGTACCAGCTGTATTACTGACTTTTACCAAAACCTGTATTTTTTCCTGTCTCAGTTGAGGTCAAGTGGAAGAATTCTCATTTCCTGGGCCAACTTTACTGTAAGTCAGCTTTAATATATTCTTTTTTGCATACTCCACATGCACCTTACCACGACATACCATTGATTCTACATTCAAATTATAACTACAGGCTGAGTACTGCACCTATCTCCAGAGTTAATACTCTGATCCTGTGACCATCTGCTAGCACTTCTACTGAAATATCTGGTCTGTCTTCTGCCCTTGATTCCAGAGTCAAGTTTCAACTTAGCATCCAGAGAGCTTCTTTCAAAACATAAGCTACATCTTCTCATTTAACACATTTAACACTTGATTTAATATCTTCTGGTAACCTGCTCTGTTCTATTAGTTTAAAGCTCTAAAATTAATATGAAAATATTTTAACGTGAGAGACTAACTCTTCCCAATAAATATTAGGATTAGAAATTTTATGAAATAGCCCAAACAAAAACTTACTATAAAAATTATCATAAAAACTATGAGTGAAAGACCTTTAAGACAATCTGACTTATACAAAGCTGGTGGTGGGAATGCATGATTGTGCAGCTA
>PVHY01000421.1:177265-238580 GCA_004024945.1 Uropsilus gracilis
TATATATATATATATATATATATATATATATATATATATATATATATATATATATATGATGAACAGAGAAATGGTGGTATATCTACACAATGGGGCATTATTTAATGATAAAAAGAAATGAGATGTCAAATTACGAGAACACATGGAGGAACCTTGAATACGTATTACTAAGTAAAACATGGGTCTGTCTGAAATAGTACAATTTTAACTCTATGGCACTCTGGAAAAGGAAACAAGGTCAGTGCTTGCCAGGGGTTTTCTCGGTGGGGAGGTGGGAAGCAGAGATGATGACAGAGTACAGAGGAATTTTAGGACAGTGAGATAATTCTGGATGACACAGTCACAATGACAACATTTGTTCAAATCTCTGGAATTGCACAGCACAGTGACCTCGAGCGTAAGCTATGGACCATGTTTAATAACAGAGCTCTCTTCTTTGATGGTAACGGATGCACTGCCCTAATACAAGATGTTATTAAGAGAAAGTACATATTTTGTATATTTTCAGAAATTACCTACTGTGCCCTTACAAAAAGTTAGCATTACAGTAGGATGCTTAGTTGGTGGGGAGTATGCGAGAGAATTAACGATTTTATACACCACATTTCAGACCCAAACAACCTCGTAAGTGATAGAGCGTAACCATCTCTTAATTCGTTTCATTGCAATGGACTTTGAAATCCTGGCAACTCCCAATATCATAGTTAACAAATTTTCTGTATCATTGGTTTCCCTGTCACACAACATTCCAAAAGCTTATTTGTGCTGGTGCAGCTTATAGAATGAATTTTTGAAAGATAACATTTCCCTTGATTATTTCTCACCTGAGCTCTAAAATAATATCCTTATGAGAACTATGCAGTATCACTTCCCTATCTACATCCCTTTGGCTAGGCCTGGAGAAAGATGTTTAGAGGAAATACTCTACCAATTAAAAGCTGTGATACAAAGCAGATTATTTTAAAAAGATTTCCCAGTATCAGTTTCCTCATCTGAGAAATGTAGATGATGATGATGATAGAAGCATGTTACCAAATAATCTGGAAATAAGTCTTCAGAAATGAAGGGGGGGTATGGCTGATGTCCTAAAGGTGCTTACCATATGAATGGAAAAGACAAAGTGAGTTACAAGGTAAATTTCCTGATGGCAAGACACATGTCTGGTTACTCTAATTTCATAGCTCTCACACATCTCACTATGTGTTGTACATATCCAGCCCTAAAGATGTATTTACTTGTTATTATATGCAGTGAAATGTTACTTGATGTGAACTGGGAGCTTTTAATAAAGCAGTCATCATATGTAATGAAAGAAATCATTCCAATGAACATTTCAAGACAGGACTAAAAGTGTTTTCCAGGGGAAATTACTAGTTTTCTCTTTGCCTTACAGTACACTCTAGGTTTTTGTTTTAGTTTTAATCTTTCATTTGTAAAGCAACAGCAAACCCTGCAATAGCTATAGTAACAAACAGCAGAAGATTGTAAATGGAAGAAGAGTATCTTACTTATACATGTTTTCTAGCTGTGTCTTGTCACTATAATAATATCTTTAATTTATTTGGGGTTTTGTAATTATAAGGTAGTTTTATAAGAGGACATCTTCTATTTGATCCTCAAATAATTGAGATAACTGCAGTGGATAGTTTTTCCTGAAACAGAAATATGCCAACATGCACAGAAATTTTTTCAGTTCTTCTGACCACCAATGATGTACATAAAAGCGTGACAATGTTATAAAATTGACCCCAGGGGATACTGAACTCCTGGATCTTCACTACCATCATGGTGGACCGCTGATCAGTGTTACCCAATTTGTTCTTCCAAAAATGATTTAAAAACACCATTGAGCTAAGTGAATGTGTAACTTTACAACCAAAGTCACGCAAAATTCAAATACCACTGTTAAAATACTTTAAAGTGAATCAAAGGGATATTTTTATGCTGTAATCCTGAAAGGAATAATAAAGGAATATCCAGAGAAGTGAAGGGGTATGAATAAAGAGCAAACATGCGAACATGTTAATAAAAATGAACGTGTAAATGAGATAATTCGTACGCAAGTAAACTCCAAAGTTCCATGAAGAATAGTATAATTGTATGCAAATATATATCTCACTATACTTGGTGATGCGTTTTTCACGTGACATAGCATTTTCTGGTGCTCACTGTTGAGGATCAGCTTGTATATATAATACATATGTGTCAGCACTGAAAGTATCAATTTCTACCTCACTGGACAATTGTCCCACTTTTCCTGATTTACCAAGCTCACTGCCCAATTCCCATCTGATAATCACTAATTCGTCTTGTAGCTCAAATGTTTATTTTTGTTTTATTTAGTTCATCCATTTATTTTGAGTACATACCACATACATATGAATAACGTCATACGGCGTTTGTGGGTTCCTGTGCGGTTTATTTCATGAAGTGTTAAGTCCCTCCAGGTCCATCCATGTTGTAAATGGCAGAATTTCATCTTTATAGTTGGGTAGTATTCCTTGTGTAAGTACGGACCGTATCTACATTACCCGATCATCTGTTGATGAGCACTTAGGCTGTTTCCTGCTCTGGGCTATTCTAAGAAATGCTGCGATAAACATGGTGTGGTACATATATGTCTCTGAGTTTGTGTTTTATAGTTCATTATCAAGCTGATTTAATTAGCATCGCTGTAACAGAGTTTAGACTCAGGAAATGGGATACCTCCGGTATGTTCTTTTTTCTCAGGAGTGTTGCTTACTTGGGGCCTTTGGTAGTGTCAAATACATATTATGATTTTTCCTCTGTGATGAATGCTGTTGAGATTTTGATCAGAATTGCATTGAATCTGTTTATTCCTTTAAACAATATAGCCATTTGAGCAATGCTAATTATGCCAAGCCATGAGCACAGAATATTATCCCTTCTCTTTTTCTCTTGTTTCTTTCAACAATACTTTATAATTTTGGGGGTACAGGCCTTTCATTTCTTTGGTTAAATGTATTCCAAGGTATTGAATTCATTTTCGATGCGATTGTAAATAGGATTTTCTCGCTCCTTTTTCTATTTGCGTATTAGAGCACAATGAATGTTTATAGACTAATTTTGTAGCCCATCACTGCACTGAGAGATATATTAGTGTTTCCAATAATCCCAAAGATTTTATTTAAAAATGAACTACGAGTCATCAGCAAATACTGATAGTTTTAATTTTTAACCTTTCCAGTTTGGATACACATAAAAACCCATTTTACTATGGCATATGACTCTTTTACTGTACCGTTGAATTCAGTTGCTAGTATTTTGTTCAGGATTTCTGCAAGCATGTTTACCAGAGATAGTTGTCTATAGTCTTCTTTGTGATGTCCTTGCCTGGTTTCAGAATCCGAGTCATGTTGCTTTCATAGAATGTTCTGGAACTTTCCCTGCCTTTTATACTTTTTTTCAGAGGAGTTTGAGAAAGATAGTTATCAATTATTGGAAAGTTTGGTATAAATCACTGGTGAAGTGATCTCATAATCCAGGATCATTGGTTTTTGGTATGCTTTTAATTACTCTTTCAATTTCCTTAGCAGCAATCAGTCATTTCAGTTTTTCTTTCTTTGATTCAGTCTCTTCTCAAAAACCTTTAAGGGCCTCTCATCTCGTTTTAAAATAAAATCCGCATCCTTTACTGTGATCTACATCGACTCTGGCGATCAGTTCCCTGATCATCCATGATCTCTTCTTACTTGCTTTGAACCTTCTGTATCCCTCCCTAGTTATATAGCATTTCTTTCTTTACTTTAGATTACTGTATCTGCTGTGCTGAAACACTTCACGATCTGTGTTCAAATGTTACAATATCAAAGGGTTTCCTTGATGTTTCCATTTTAAAATAGCTAGACAGACAGCTATGTCGAGCTCAGGTATGTATAGAAACGATGATATGTCTTCATCAGTGCTTTTTAGTTTACAGATTCTTTAAGCAAAGTCTTTTTTTTTTTTGTTTTGGTGACTATTGCTTTCTTCATGCTTGAAATAGCTCTTGACACATAAGGGCAACAAAAGAAATTTTACTAACTCGTTTAGTACTCTCGCTAACAGTACATGGGGGAAAGGCAGAAGTGTTTGAGGAAATGGAACCATCACAATCCACCACTCGTTGTTTTTCTCATTCGTTTCACTTAGAATTATAAGAACAGTAGTTAAGGTGAACTCATTTTAGAAGCTAGAGTAAAAATTGGCCTCTGGTAAGTAGTTGTTTCCCTAAAGATAGAGTAGTTCTTTCCGTGTTTGTGTATTTTAAGTTATCCAGTTGAAAGATGATTTGCCATAAAGGAATTAAAATATGGAAGCTGGATGAGAGAAGGCTGAGAAAAAATTAACAAAACTTGGTAACAGGTTAGGCATAGAGGTTGAGCGCGAGGGTGGAAGAGGACTTCACAATCTGGTTTAGCAAAACGGGGAAACAGGGCTAAAATTCTGACTTTACATACATCAAGGAACTCCTACTATCTCTGTATCAGCAATACTGCCTTGGCATCAAAATTAGCCCTTCTCCTGACAAACTAGCATTATCTTAAAAGAAATAACAGTAAAAACCACAATGCTAAGTGAGCTGATAGAGATTATTATCACATGAGATAGGGACGCAGGGGGACAAAACCAAACTGAATCCAAAACATTTGGAGACAGCTCAAAAAATGAATGTGATAACGTTCAAAATGCTAACTAGGTGGCAGTTTTTCAGCCAAGAACCTTTGTTCACACATGCGTTTCCACTGGGTAACTGACATTTAGTAGGTCAGGAGCTCCTAAAATAATTGGTCATCTTTGTGTCAACGGACCCTCATACTCTATAATAAAGCAACACAATGATGGAGCCTGGCAGACCTGAGCTAATTTGTTTAACATTCAGAAGCAGTGATTTAAGATCCAAAGTAATAATCAAAAATTCAACTTCCATTTTCTGTTATCACCAAATAGTATAATCACATGTAACAAAGTGAGGGAGCTGGAGAGACCGATAATTCTCATTTTTCCAAGCATCAGCACCACCCGGGGACTTCCTTAAACAGATTCTTGGGTCTAAGCTCCAAAGATTCTGCTTCAGCTGGTCTGAAATGAGGCTCAATAATTTGCATTTCCAACAAGTCCCTTAATAATGGTGATGCTGCTGATCTAGGGACTGCACCGAGCACCGTTGTCTCAGAGTAACATTTCTGTTACCGGAGAAAGTAGTCTTTAAAATATTAAATTTCCGATCCAGATGGTAGAGTAACAGCTATGAGACCGGGATATTCCTTCACCCTTGTCATTGCCAGGAGGGCAATTTCACAGTCTCCCGAACCCCTAAGAGATGTAATCCTTGGATGAAGTGTCAATTAACCAAATCATTAGTGAGACAGAGACAACAAGGAATGGGAAAACAAAGAAATGGAGTTTCTAGGTCGGTGTCCTGGAAACGTAGTTTGGCTTTTATGAAAGGCATATTTCTAGATACACAACTAAACTCTTAGTTTTTACATCTATTGTCAGCTACTGAAATGGTCAGGACAGACTTTGATGGTTGAGCCTTAGGGAGGCAGGCTAAGAGGAAAGAAAAACTATCGGTAGTCAACCTTTCTCCAAGTATTTATGTAAATCGTGAGTTGCTTCTCCTATGTAGATGTAATTTCAAATTGAACTGACTTTTCCCATAGTATTTATTTAAGTGTATTTTCAGCAGGGAAGCAAATCTCGGAATAGTGACATCTTTCTGTAAGTCATCAATCTATTGCATAATATGAAGGACCTGTGCCGCTGAGATACCTGCTCCATGCTAAATACCTTAGATTGTAGTATTTTCCACATTAAACTATTGAAGATTATTCTCCACTAAAACAATGCCTTTACTTTCTCTGTGAACACCATTTCCGCAAGTGATCGTATAGTATAGTCCACTTTTCCAAAGAAATGTTTGATGATGAAAGTTTGTAGGTCTTGTGTCAATACCAAAACTGCTTCCAGAACGTAGTAGGCGTTTTATAGCCTTAGTGACAGACTGCTGTTTCACATAACTTAGTGGATAAAGCAGTTATTATTGATCGTATTTTCAAGCATTATGGCTTTCCAGCAAAACTCCATGAATTGAAATAAAGGTGGTATTTGGAAAAGAGCTGTGTGAAAAGGTCAAATAATTGATGAGCATAGCAGCAGCGTATAAATTTTAGCACAAGAGAAGATCTTCATACAAGTAGAAATACAACATGAGATTAGTCTACTCACAAAAATTCATTGGTCAACATCCTTGGCATTTTCTTTTGAAAGAGAGATAAATTTTTATTCTTTAAATTTTTCCAGTTAGAGTTTGGAAGTATGCAACTTTATAATGATCAGTGGACATGTTTCTATATTGTCTTTGGATTTTTACCTGTGACAGAATTTTTGCCTGAGCAATTGTAGGGGAGGAAAAAACTTTCCTTGACCCACCTCAGGTCACTGGCTGGATCTGAAAATTAAGCTAACAAAAAATGATAGCAGAAAAGCATACCTATTTTATCACTGGACCTTTAAATGCGCATGGGAGCCTTTCCAAAGAACAGACTCAAACGAAGTAAGAGGAGCCGATTTTAAACCTTTAAGACCAAGAAACCACAGTAGGTGACAGATAAATTGGAGGTCAGAGTGAGCTTCCTGCCTCTACCACTTCGGTATAAGATAGTCAATATGCCAAGGTGCCATGCTTGGGAATAGTGTGTCCTGAAACCTATCGCAATGATTCCTTATTTTATATTTGCTGGCTGAGACAGTGTGTTGCAAACCGAGGCTACAGTTGATAAACCTTACTGGAATTTTGAGCAACTGAAGGAGAAACGGAGCTGCGGAGCAGTTCTGTTTCTGTCCAGTGACCATTCAAGTTACTTTATAATTACGAGTACTTTCAGATTCCACAGGCAAAGCTCCCAGTATTATTTCTGTGGCATTAAAAAAGCTTAATTTCAAGACCGTAGGGAAAACCTAACGTAATGATGGTAATGCAAAGCACACAATTGAACATTTTGGAGATGAAAGTATAAATTGGGCTGACTGAGTGTAAATAGCAAAAAGATCTAAGAATTTTATAGGAAACTGGGCAAGAGAAGTCAGTAGAATAAATTTGAATGTCTAAATAAGGCAGAGCATGAAATGCTGGTGATACATTAGAAGATTTAAAAGCATCTGCTTGGTCAAGGTATGCCATGAATATATTGTAGAATTCACCTTGTTTTAGGAAATCTACTAAAACTAATTTCTTTGACTAAATTTTCTTAGTGACAAGGAAATTTTTACATTATAGTTTATCTGGATAAACAGTGTACTGGTTCCGAGATTGGAGTTAAACTACATTGCGTATGTGAAGTTGTAAAATGTTATATTTGTCAAAACTGTGGAATTTCTCTTTTAGGCAGGTCTTCCTGATTGGAAAGACGTGGTCCTCATGTTCACTGCCTTCTATTTTGGAAGAGCACTAGGAAATACGAAAAGCATGAATGCATCTAGGTCACACAGTTTATTACTCAATGGACCTTTTCTACAAAGAATGTTGAGCAAATAAAAATGGAAAACCTCTTATCAACTGATCAAACCAGAATTTATTTCTTCTTAAACTGTTTCCAAGAGTAGAGAAAGAACCAAGGGACCAATGAAAGTAAAATCCATTGTATACCAACTTGGTGTCAATGAATCAAAATGACAGATATACAGAAACTGCCATAATTATTTGTTCCTGTATTGAATCAATGGTCTGACTTAAAGGTACACTGTCCAGTTAGTGTTCTGCCTGCCAAGTTAATAGTACAATGGAGTTTCCAAAGTCCTCAGTAACTGAAAATGACAGAGCGGTGCCTTTTGATTATTTTAACCGCCGATAGAATCTCCTTTTGCAAATTCCTTCTCCCAATACTGAGCCAGTGTTTGTGTTGCCTGCCTCATCATACTGATTTAATAACTTTCGTACCTCCAAACTGTCAGCTTCCTCAGGACAGTAATAGTGCTTCAATAGCTAGCATACCATAAGCTCCAAGTAAATGCTTTTTAAGCAAATATATCTTAGGTGATTGGAACATAAACATAGTTACAGTTTTCTAAAAAATCCATCCAGCCTTTATTGAGTGTAAGTTATGAGCAGGTTTATAAGGCATTGATATGGTGTAGTTGGTAAGAATTAAGATACAAACACATAAAGGAGATAGGGTCCCCTTCTTGTAGATCTTATAATCTGGTTTGGGAGGCATCTGCCCAGAAAGGCACCGTTGTGCAGTTCAGTAGGTGGTGGAGAAGTTACGCATAAAGGTAGTATGGAAATGCAGACGGGCAATGCTCAGTTTTATTTTGGCAGAAGGTACGTGATAGATTGAGGTAAGGAGATGGAATGAGTGCTAGTCCTGATTTTCCCCAGAACTTTAAATCCTCTTTTAAAGAAAGGCTTGTTCAAGTCCATAGTTTCCAAGAGTCTTTAGTGTTAATTAAAGCCCTAAATGCCTAAGCAATTTCTCATCCTCTGCGAAAAAGAACACCATGTCTAGGGGTTCACAATGCTCTTTCTCCCAGTCCCTACCATCCTCTTTCCCAATTTTCTTTTCAAGGATGTAAATTCAGAACATCTGTTGTATGTTCACAAAGAAAGGTACTTGAGTTTTCAACATTTTTATTGTATCTCACTTCATTTACGAACAAGTAGTACTTGTTTTAAATGTACAGCAGTGATGTAATTTCCTTTTAATTAGGACATTCAGAAATTAGACCACGGAAGAATCAGTTGAAAACATGAAGTCACATGTAGTAAAAGAAGTAGTCAGGTACAGGGAAATATTGGAAATGTTTTTAAAATGGCTGGTTTTGGAAACACCGCTACTGTTAAGTTCCACATTTGCCCCGGTCATGTGTATCATTTGCATCATGTTGCTGTCACCTCAAACTCCTTGAATGAATTATCTCTTCACCCTAACATTCAAGGTACCTTTCTACCTATTCTCACTCAGTGTCTATAGATTTTATTTTCTTAAACTGATGGGACACTGAATGATGAGTTTCAAGAGTGCATCACTGAAAATCATATGTACATTACTAAGTTCACACGAAAAGTTCAATTTTATCTTTTACCACATTTATTGTCCCTATTTCCTATTTATCTCCCAACCCAACTCCCTTCCCTTCTCATAACTATTAGTTGGTTTTACAATATAAATATTTGTTTTATTTACTTCACTTATTTGTGTTCTCTATAAATCACGAGTGAAACAATATGGTATGCGTGTCTTTCTCGGTCTTGTTTCACCAAGTGCAATACTCCTTCTGTCATCCTAAAGGGTTATTGCGGTGGCAGAAGTTTCTTTTTTATAACCGAGTAGTGTTCACATCCGCCTCATCAGTCATCTGTCAGTGGGCAGTTAGAATCTTTCCAGCTCTTGGATATGGTAAATAATGCTGCCGTAAACATGGGGGTTTTTATAGATCAGTTCAAATCGGAGTTTTTGTTTGAGTGGAATACGCGGAGGTGGGTTGATTGTTCGGAGTTGCTGCTTCAATTTTTTTGAGTAATTGCTGTACTGCTTTTCGTATCTGCTATACGAATTTATATGCAAACCAAAAATGTATAAGGGTTTCCTTCTCTACCTATCTTCTGGAGCACATATTGATTCTTGTTATTGGGATATTTTCTCATAGGTGTGAGGTAACATCTCATTATTATTCTCCTGTGTATTTCTCTAATAATAAGACATTATAAACATCTTTTCCTGTACCTACTGGCCATTCATGTGTCTAATTTGGAGAAGTGGATATTCATATACTCAGCTCATTTTAAACTTGAGTTTTCTATTGCGCTTTATCAGTCTTTATATATTCTGAATATTAACCCCATCAGACGTATGGTATGCAAACATAGTCCTTTCTCCAATAACATGTCTCTTCATTTTAACGGTAGCTGCACCGTGTAGGTCCTGTTAAGTTTGATGTAGTTTCATTTTCCCTTGCTGATGGAATCTTGTGCCTAAACTCACCTCTGAAGCTGATGCTGAGGAGCATATCAGCCATCCTATGTATGTATGTTAGTGTTGGGTTTTACATGCAAATCTTTAATCCATGGTGAATTAATTTATGTGTATGCTATGAGAGTGAACTAGTTTCATTCTCTAGCATTTCATCAGTTTTAATAACAGCGTATATTTAAGAGTGTTACTAGTTCTGTTGTATGCACTTGGCACCTTTGTGATAGATTAGCTGTCCATCTATATATGGGTTTATTTCTGAGTTCTAACTCTGTTTCAATGAGCTATGCATTTGTTTTTTTATCATAATACCACGCTGTTTTCATTGCTGTTCCTTTGTAGTATAGTTTGAAGTCAGGGAATGGGGCCTTCCACCCCTTCTTTTCACCTTAGGAGTGCTTTTGGTATTTGACATGTTCCATGAATTTTATAATTTTTGTTCTGTATCTGTGAGGAATGCTTTTGGGATTTGATTGGGTTTCATTGAATCTGTGTCTCTCTGTGATGCAAACCATTTTAACAATGTTAATTCCTTCCATGAACAGAATATTTTTACATCTGTTTGTCTTCTGTTCCTTTCAGAGATGCATTAGGCTTTTAATACACAGGTCTTTGACTTCTCTTGTTAAATTTATTCCAAGACATGTAATTATTTTGATTTGATTGTAAACGGGGTTGTTTTCTTGATTGCTTTCTCTTCTAATTCATTATTTGCACATAGAAATGCAACAGATTTTTGCATATTCATTTATTACTCCTAATAGCCTTTTACTGCAATAGTTGGAATTTTCTATGTATTTTAACCATGTCACTCGCAAAAATAATAGTAGTAATTCCAAATTGGATATACTTTATATCCCTTTCTAATCTGATGGTTCTTGCTAGAATTTCCAGCGTCACATTGAATAGTAGTGGTGAGTTTGGATATCCTTGTCTTGTTCCTGATTTTAGAAGGAAATCTTTGTTTTTTCACCATGGTGTATGGTATCAGTTGTGAATTGGTCATATATGGCCTTTGTTGTTTTTATACATATTCCTTCTTCTATTCCTACTACGTTGAGTGCTTTTGTTATAAAAGGATGTGTACTTTCGTGAGATGCTTTCTCTGTATCTCTTGACACGATCGTATGATTTTCCTGCCTTTTTTAGCATGGTATATACCACATTCACTCACTTGCATATGTTAAACCATCCTTGCAGTAAATATAACTTGATTACGGTGTTTGATTCTTTTTATGTGCGGTTGTATTCAGTTCAGTAGTATTTTGTACTACTTGAAGTTTTGTCTGTGTGTGTGTGTGTGTTTTGGTTTCAGAACATCTGTAAAAACTTCCCTGTTCTTGCTTGATACAGTAATTTCTAGTAAGGCATGTCTTTTTCCTCTCTCCCCCTCCTGAGTTCTTTCGTTTCTGGAACAACAGTTGTTTAGTATCGTGTTTATTGTCCATATATTTTTGCCTTTCCTTTGTTGCTGTTGATTTGATTCATGCTATTCTGATATAAAAAGATGCTTGATATAACTTGAATCTTCATAAATTTATCGAGACTTGTTTTGTGCCCCAATACATGGTCTTTCTGTGAGAATGTTCTATAAGCACTTGAAAAGAATGTGTATCCTGGGGTTTTGCGTCTGCGAGTTCTTTTATCTGAGTTGCTCTTTCCCTGCGTGGTTTTTTTTTTTTTTAAATCCACATCAACAATTAAAAGCTGAGCTGCTTATCATTTACTTTTTAGCAAGTGATACTATGGCTGTATTTTCTGGGTTCCAGCTGGCATTCATGGGTGCTTAGGCTGGTATTAGCAGTTGCTTTATAAGCGCATTGGGGAAGGGGTGTGGAAAGAGTCAGTCGCTGTCAATGAACAACTGTGGGTGGGTTAGTGTATCATCTCCTGTTCATGATGCTGCTGTTAACCCTCCTATCTGTCATCCCAGATACAAGACTTGGTAGTCTATCTACTGTCAGTGCACTTCACAAAGTCGGTAAAGACCTCAGAGGAGAGTAGAGGGAGAGTGTAGACGGGAGTGATTTTTGCTTTGTTCTTTCCTGGGCTACTGGTGCATATGGATCACACCAGCTCCTCCGGTTTGAGCTCCATTTGGTCCAAGGATCTATGCCTCTATGTTTTTATTTTCCATTCCCCAGGATCCCTAACTGGACCAGGAGCCCTGACATCTTTGTCTTCTCCAGAAAACTGCTCCATGTGTTTTTGCCCACCTATCCTTCTGATATCACTTCAACGCATGGCTTTCCAGTAGCATATATGGTCTGTGTTGCTCTTTTTGAGCTGCTGGGGCATTTCAACCACACTTCTGTGCTATATGATTCTTTCAGTGCTTTCATGTTTAGTAATTCCTCTCGGGAACGAGGCAGTGAGTATTCTCACACAGGTGGCGTTTGATTGTAAAACTGTCTCTTGCTACCTGTGAGCCACTGGATATATGGGACAAAGTAAGCTCACTGAAGATTATATTTAATCATAGGAAAACTTACACTACTTAGAATGCTCAGTAAATGTTATTTTTATGACTGATTGTATCTGGATGATATACAGTACTTCCATTAAGTTTCAGAAAGCAAAGGGCAATTCTGATAATTGTCTTTTTATAATAGGAAACGTATGTTTTGCCCATACAAGGTAGAACGAGGAATTACAGCCCATTCTGATACTTCATTTAATTTTCTGAGAAATTATCTGTTCTTATGAAAACCACCATTAATAATTTGTCAGTCATCTTTAATGTCTTAAAGTCAAATAGTATGAAGGTGTATAATCAACAATCTCATGTTTTAATCATTCCATCTTTTCATCATTTCCCCCCGCCCCCCATGGTAAACAATGTGCCTATGGTTTTATCACTTGATGAAGAGGAATTTACTTAATATCCCATAACCTCTTTCTACTCTGGCAAAGTAAACTACCTCACACTTTGCGACCCAGCCAAGGTGATACAAAAAATTAATCTTTCCTCTTACAGTGTGTGGGGAAGCTGGGCACTATATCGAGAAGACAAGCAGGCTTTGGAGTGAGGCCTGTGGGGAGAACCTACAGCCAGTGTTCACATTGACTTACCAGTCACATTGCAAGCTGTCTTCAAACTTGACCTTCAGATTCCAATCACAATTTCAGATAATATCCCCAGCCAACAGCTTGACAACATTCTCATGAGAAACAACAAATGAGAATCTTTCACCTACTTACTCTGGAATTTCTGAGCTGTGGAAACCGTGAAAGAAAAGGTTTACTTTTGTTGTAAACACTGATTTTGGGGAGATAATTCACAGTTCATTCATAAATCCCTGATACAGTCTTCATTGTGTAATTACTATTTCCCGCCGAATCTAGCGGTATGCTAGGGCAGTCCTTTCTTAATTGATCCAAGTTATCACTCCTGCGAGGTTTACTGAGTTAAATGAAATGAATTAAATTTAAATGGATTCGTTTTAAACCCAGAACATTCTTATAACATTTTCAACTCCATCTGCTTTATCTAGGTCACGTTACCTACCACCCAGTGAACTTCATGTTTGTTCTAAGAACAGAACTGATTCCTCACTTGCAGTGCTGGCTTTCTTTCAAGGTCTCCCTGCACTCATCTCCTGAGGGGTTTTTACTCTTTCCAGGGAAGAAAAGGTTGGGGAGGTATAAATAATAACCTGGATGCCATGATTTCTTAATAGAATCAAAAGAGCGCTCCGATATTGCTGCCCTCTTACATTATGCTTACATTATGCTTGGCATTTCTGAGTTCAAAGCCCCATTCAGGGCTACTGTTTGCACCTACCCAATGGGTATTCTTGCTGCAAATGACTTTGCTGACTCATAAACACTCCTGGATAGACTTATCTTTTTATCTGTCATTTTCTGTGTGTTGACTGTTCTACTCCCATGGTTGTCTGGCTTTGTTTTTTCCCATGTACTGTAACTTTAATGAAGTGTCAGAACTCCAGAATATTTTATTTTGAAGTATCTATTTTACACCATCTCAGAAACTGTCTAATTAGAAACATATTTCTAGGTTTAAGTCGCAAAGTCTACTTGGATTTGGGCGGTAATAGCAAATTTGAAAGAATGTGAAGCAAACTCAATCTGAAAAGTAGTAGATCATAGAACTTTAAAATATAAGATGTGTATTACAGAATACTGATGGCTATGAATCTTTCATACACTCGGTTAATTTGCTCTGTAACTATAATTGGTGATGACCTCTGTTAAATGGTAAGGGGAGGAAATAAAGACGTGGTTCCTGGCTCCAAGGAAATGATGAAATTTAAAAAAAAATGACCATGCAAATAATTCCAATTAAATATATAAGGTGACAATTACAATATTAAATGAAAGAGATCAATATGGGTGAGAGTGACAGGAATATAATCTTACTCATCTAAAATGTCCTAAGACTCAATCCAAGGCTTGCATAAGCATATGGTTTGTTGCTTTAGATAGTTACACGGTTGGAGTGAAGCGGAATGAATCTACAAATCTTTGTAACAGCAAGAGTAAATTGGGATCCTGAAGAACTGACAGAATTTTAGTTGGTGAGGTTTGAAGATGAATATTTCTATCAGGCTTTGAAAGAAAAGTGTATGCTGCAGATACACAGCTGAATCCTTTGACTTTGAAAAGTATCCTGATGTTGGAACATAGCTCCAATTGACGAATGTTGGTGGTAGCAACCCTGTTTGGTAAAGATTTTGCAGAGACTGCAAGTTCTCTCCAATTATCCTTTATAAAATTTATCCCTGTGGATATAGAATACCTTCCCTTTTCCTTTTTTATTAGTCTCTGGATACTTTTTGTCTTCTTCACTGACCCAGGAGAAATTCATAAGTGTTTTGTTTAGTCTCCAATTCTTTTTGCGGTTAATTTCTCACTTAATAGTTTGTGATAACAAAAGATGTTTTACATATTCCGATTTTCATCATACACATTTCGAGGCATGATCTGTGTCCCAGAATACGATCTGTCTTTAGGAACAGGCCGCATGTACTTGAGAAAAATGTGAATTCAGCTCTTTTGGGATGGAAGACCCTATTTATGTCTATATAGTCCAGCTGGTCCAATACTTCACATAACATTTATTTCCTTGCTAACTTTCTGCCTGGATGATTTACCCCTTAGTTTGGGAACGCAGTACCCAACTTACACATTCAATGTGGTTTTGTCGATGCGTTGCTTAGAGTCCGTTGACAGTTTTTACATAGTTGGATGCCTGTTTGTTAATTGGATGCCTATTAAGGATAGTTATATCTTCTCTTGATTATTAAATAACTGTTCATCTTTATTGGATCTATGAGAATGCATTTCCTATCTTTTTCTGTTATTGGCGTAAAGTACCTGCTCCAGCCCTTGGCTTTGTTTTTAAATAGGTAAAATATGTAGGTAAAAAATAGATAGCTGATACTTTTTGACTCAGTTTGTCATTGTCTCTTAGTTGATTTCAGATCATTGTCAATTCAGGTGATTATTGATACATGATTCCTGTTCTTTGTCCATTAGTTTCACTCTGCTTTTGCATTGGAATGACATTGATTGGTGGTTCTCAGTGTATTCATTTTTTTCTGTGTCTAGAGTTTTGCTTATGCCGCCTGGTAGGGGGGGTGTCTGGTATGAGTCACCAGCAATGACTGCTAAGCACTGTACATAACTCAGGGAGACATTTCTCCCCACCTTGCGCAATTCTCTTCAGCTCACAGGTTTTTCCCTTTGATCTTTCCACTGGTAGGGGAGGGACAGAGTGACCCTTATCTATGCCACTAGGTGGCGTGGATAGGTAGCTGATACCCACCTATCGGCAACTAAATCTGTGGCTTCCAGTTACCGGGGATCACAACTGTCCCACTCCCTTTCTGCCAAAGTTCCTCAGCCAGTAGACAGGGTGGTCAACCCCTAGCCTGTCTCAGTGTCCTGTCCAACACCTGCACATCCTCACTCTTTATTCTAGTTTTATTTTCTCTTTAGTTGTGTTTTGGGTAAGTGTTCCAGTATGTTCATAGGGGATTTTGCCAAAGAAAGGTTATAAGAAAAAGACAAATGGGATAAATTGTACTTATTTGTGGAAGGAAAAAAAAATTCAACTAAAAACACTTAGCTCCTGACAGTAAGGAGGAGGTTATAGCTTGGTGGTGAGTGTGGTATGAAATGTATACTCACTGAGATGAGAGGCTATATTAGAAGACTTGTTTCTAAAGGGTCACGGGTCTCCCTGGAATTCTGAAATTGAATGACGGGGATGTTATTACAAACAGATAAGTCAGAAACTAATTAGTATAATGTTGAATTGGGTGCTTATAATGCACCTTAATGAAACTTATCCTCAAGAGGGAGATCTGATTTTTATCTTCTGGGTTTATTTCTTTTGTCCATTGAAGTGATTCAAGAGGCTTTCCCCTCCTTTCCCCCATTCCTGCTTCTCGATGAGTTAATCGATACAGCGGATATGTATTGAATAGCTGCCTCATACCCAATGTTTTACCTTATAAAAATAACAGCGCTATGCCCTGAGTCATATTTCTGTATAGGTTTTTTTTTTTTTTGTAGTGGTTTCCTTTTTTCCTATTAAAAGCAAAGGAAATTTTATTTAAATCTGTGTGGAAATCATTGAGTCTCAGTCTGTGTAACTGCGAAAGTGCAAGAATCAGATCTGCTCCCTCATCTCCTTCAGGTCACATAGGCACGGTAGTCCCCCAGCCTCCTTACAGGCAGCGGAAAAGAAAACAAGTTCTACTCCGGTTCTGGGTGTTTGCATGATTCCTCTAGCCAATTATCAACAAATGGAGTCTCAAGATTCTGGATCTTGTCAAGTAGGTTTGTCTTAAACCCAAATACTGATGGAATTTATCATAATAACACATGTGTTTTTCACTTAATACTGGAAATGCAAACAACAGATTTGGGACTAGATCATCAGATCTGATTTACTCTGTGAATACTGGATTCTCATACCAAAATGCTTTAATCATCTCACATCAGTTTCAAATTAGTATTCTGAATTATGTCACTGCCGCAGCAATCTAATGAACACAGCCCTTAACTGTTAAGTATGGACCTTTATTTGCTACCTAGTCGGATGTTAGCAAAGTGTTTTAAATGCTTTCAAAGATGGGAAGAATCTATGAAATGTAACAAACTCAGCTGGAAAAAAATCTAATTCCAAATATAGTTAGGTCATTAAGGAAAATGATGAATTAAAAATACCTAGTCAGTGAATTTCCAGAGCACCTGAAAGGCAGTATCATAACTTCTGTATGTCTAGTATAATACTGATATTTCCATTCACTCATAACAGGAGCAGAGACCATGCATAAAAGAGGACTTTTGTTTTTAGGTCCAGTCTTTGATTAGCACTATGAAATTAGTAAACCTTTTAAATAAAACTTTGTGCGGGAAAAATTTTCATGGTTACTTGAATTCATTAGCATATATAGATTACTAACCAAATGACAACTTAAATCAGGGAGAAAACCTCATACATTCAGAGACTTAATTGAATTAATGGATTACCATATTTCAGAACTATAGTGGCTCTTCACAGCAAAGAAGATCAATTTGGAATTTACATTTTTGAATAAATGAATAATCTATCCTTTCGGCAAAGGCATTTTTTTACCACAATCTCTAGATGTGGAAATGAGCTCATTTCTCCTTATGAATCTTAAGAAGGAAAAACTACAGTAATTAGGGTGTTCTGAACGTTGTTCCAGCTTCTACGGGCTCAGAGATGGATGATTGCACTATTTGCTATTCACATAGAGATAATAATAGTATCCACTTTGAGAAACATAGATTTTTCTCATTTTCACTTCACAGGCAGAAAAGTGACCAAATGAATAAGGCCACGGCTGAAGTATTTCATCCACTTCCAGTTTTCCCCTGGGGAGACTTCCATTGTGGAAATTGGGTGGACTGGAGCTGTACTTCTTAAACAAGGCGTTAAAAACTGAAACAGTTACTCAGTGAAGTTTCTTATTCCCAAGCAAAACTCTGCGACATTGAGGATTTCTTCTTAGAACTTGCTTTATGGACCTTTAATAGTAGTCAAATTTCCCCACTTTGCATGTAGGAGAGATTCCCTGGTGAAGCTATTCTGCCATAGTTTTCAGTCATTTTGTTAACCCTATTTTCTATTAAAGATGAACTTAAATTTTCATTCCCCTCATGATATTTGCTACTGAGGTTCATAAACCTCAAGTAACTTTTCATACTTTGCCTAAAGGAAAGGAATGACAAATATCCCCTTCAGAAGACTCATTTTAAAATACAACGTAGTTATCCCAGTACAAATGATATTGACATCTCTATTTTGGCATCTTAAAAATCAACTCTGAATTGCAATACATTAATGCATGTGCTCACATTATGGTGAAACTGTCAGGTAAAGGGGCTAAATTGACATTAGAGCTAGGGAGCCTATATGTGAAAATTTTCTTAAGTCCTGAAATTATTTTCCTGAATGTAAACCAGACCTGACAGTTCCTAGTCTTGATTCTAATTCCTAATAACTTTCTACAGATAAAACTGCCATAAAATATGTGGAAATTTTATACAAATAAATGTGAGAACAGTTTTTCCTTTGATAGATTATTCAAATATGACAATACTGACATACGCACGTTTGACCAACAGATAATTGCACCAGTGTGTACAGTGGAAGATGGCACATGTATTCAAGGTGATTAAACATGTGAATTGTACAGAGGAAAGGTAAATTTTGTTAGCTCTTCATGTTTTTCTATTCAAATTTGGTGCACATTTCATTAGCAATGCTATGATCTTTACTGTACGTATGTTTCTTGAATTTCTGTTACTTTCTGAGCTAAAGAATACATCAAAGCTCTCTTTTTAATTGTATACGTTCCTAAAAATATTTTCTGGATATATAATATTCTACTAGCTACAACTAACTATAAATTCTGTTATTAGATGTTTAAGCCGTTTCAACTGTACTATTCCATGAAGGTCTTATCCAGTTAAAATCCTGGTATGCCTACACTGTGGTAAGAGGAAAAAAAAAAAAAACGCTCAGGTTGTTCTTCTACTTAGGATTCTCTTCCTGATTTTTTGCTTACTCACCATTTCAGTCTTTCTAGCCATAAATGTTAGTTTAGTGTCCTTACCTTAATGAAGAAATTTCCAAATTAGGTGCTCTTATGCTGGCTTTTGTCCTTGAGTACATTTCACCTCTCGGGCTACCATAACATGATGGTAAGTTTTCCAATCTTGGAGTTTTCCTCCCTACAATCAGAAGAACAGAACCGATTTATCAGGAATGTTGTGATACTTAACCAAGAGTAATGTCTTTTAATACATACTGTTAGATATACTGAGATTCTCGTAAAATGTAACTTGTATTGTAACCAGATACTGTACAGACTTTGGAACAGTGCTGTCTAAGAGGAATTTTTCTTGGGAGGTTCTCCCACCAACTTATCAATCTTTTTTTAAAATTGGGTTGTATTTTTATTGTGAACTTGTACAAGCTGTTTACCTCTTGGATATTTTGGATAGTATTAACCTTTTGTCTTATATATAGTCTGCAAATATCTCCTAGCCAGTAGGCTTTGTGTTTGATTGATGGTTTCTTTTTGTGAATGATGCAAACTAGTGTCCCACTCTCATCCTTTTTCAGCCAAACTTTTCTTCTGTGTGAATTACATGTATATATAGATACACACACCCATACCTATTCTATATGTAACATATATAGTGATGGTTTTGCTGCTTATTTTCCATTCTGGATACCTTTTATTTTTCTTGCCTAATTGGCCTGGCCAGAACTTCAATTAACTCTGCAGTTTAAATAGTGGTGTTCCTGAGTTTAGATCCTTCAGTTTTTTACCACTGATTATAATGTGGGTTTGTAAAATACAATCTTTAGTATGTCTAGGCATAGTCCTATATCCAGTCTATTGAGTTTTTTAAGTCATAAGTGGATACAGAATCTTTGTTTCTATGTGTACCTATTTATTGAGATATGTTGAACTATCCCTGCATTCCTAGAATAAATTCACTATGTATTCAAACTCTACAATGAAATATGGATTAGTCGGCCCAGAAGGAGACCTGAAATCCCGACCAAAGATTTCACAAAAAGGCGGCAACCAGGCATATCTGCTCTTTTCGAGGAAGAAATCGCTAAGGTGTGGGAAAGGGGATGTCACCCTACAATGTAATATGGTGAAGGTGAGCTCCTGACACACCCCAGCATTGAGAATCAGAGGGAAACCAGAAAAGAATAGCCAAGGGAAAATAGAGACAAAGAGTCAACCCATTGCGGAGTCCCTCGGTCCCCATGCACTAATAATGGTCTGAATAGCATCAACATACCAGTGAAGGAATCCGGATCCCACCCCTAGAGTGCTGACCTGTAAGAAACTTTAGGAACTATTCCCAGCTTAGACTCGCCGGAGGGTGTTAACCTGAAACGCAATCTCCATAGTACTGGGCCTAGAGGGTGAACCTTTCCCTCATAAATGCTCTACTCCAGAACCACATGGCAATGACGAAGAGGGCCCACCCCTAGCTTGCTTACATGTCCTCACCCCACTGATCCCATTCACATTGCTGCTGACACCAACTAGCTACCCTGTGTACCACCATAGGCTGCCCCGCGTATACCAGGTACACTTCTCATAACTTGCAGCGGCAAAATGAAAGAACAAAACAAAAAGTTGGAGATAGATTGTTCATTGACCTTGTGAAAAGAATGAAGCAGAGGAACAAATGAGTTGCAAGGCAAAGCAAAAGAATTCTAGTTAAAAATGTGATGGTTTCCAGAGGCGGAGGGTAGGCTCCGATGGTGATCGGAAATTTGGTGGTGGCAGTGGTGTGATATACACACAGTTGTCAAGGTGAGTTGTACATCTAAAGTGTATACAGTGTGGCAAGTCATTGCCCCTCACTAACACAAACTTAAAAAAAAAAAAATATCGGGCAACTTCCATAGCTTTTTTTTCCCTAAAGGGAGGATAAACAGTACCGGATAACTATTGAATATTTTAAAGCTACAGGACTCTTTCAGTGCACATTTAGAGTGCTTTGTCATCAGGTTGACAAAATTTGCTAAGTAAGTACAGCTTAAGTGGATTTCACATTATCAAGAATAAAGGACAGCCTATAATATAAAGCATTAAACTGCTGGAAAAACCAGTCTGTTGGTAATACCTAAAAAATTGATTTGTGTTGCTTGAGATCCTAAAGGCAATTGGGAAACTTTATAGCACACTCAGCTACAAAATAAACATTTTATCTTGCTTCCCTATAAATTCCATTATCTATAGTTGACAGATTTTCTGAAGGTAAATTTGTACGTCATAGAGAGATCTTAGTGAAGTGTATCTAACATTCAGTATTAACTGAACAATATATATTGATGGGATCAATTTCCAACCTTACGAAATTAAGAATTTTCATAGTCAACAATATGGCTTTGAATATATACTTAGTACCCGCTACCATGTATGAACCAAAAATGAATGCTTCCAATTTCTTTTAAAAAAAAAGTATCATTTAGTGATGCCTCCCAACATTTCCCTGAAAAAATACTTTTAGTTGCAAAATTTTTACTTAGCTTTGTATCTCTCTCCCCACTTGGGGGGAGATCATAATTTATCTGGTACATTAAAACCACACTCACATAGGTTAAACAAATTCTGATCATACAGGAACCCTCTCCAATGCCCTTTCCTGAAGGACCTTTTCAGATTGCTAAGTTAGACTCGGAATGTTCCTGTCCATCAACTTCTAGAGTCAGCGGGATAAGCTCACATTACTTGGGTTCTGATGCTTGAAAAAGGAGGTTGTGGATGTAAGCAGGTCTGATTTCAAAACCAGTCTCTGACAAGGTTATCATCTGAGTCACTATGAGCACATTCATTTCTCTAAGTTTAACACCGAACGCTTTTAAGAAGATTACTAGTGTCTAGTATCGGTGAGCAATATACAGGAACCGTTTGACACATCTTAAATACAAATAAGCATGAAATTCACATAACGTAAATCTCGGGACAGAAATCTACGTCAATCTTAAAAACAGAGAAAATAAGATTCCTCTTTAATACAATGCATGGCATGCATAAAGAAGAGTAGATGACTTGGGTTTCAGAGTGAACACCGTAAAAGCCTCACGAAAGAAATTCACAAAGGGTTAGTATCACCAGTGTTACATGCTATATAAACATAGCACTCTTCTGTAACACACAGCCATTAATAAGACCTAAGATGAACACTTGAACAAACTACCTTGTTCCTGAAATCCCACTGAAGTGATAGTGAGCAGCGTACAACAGAACACATTTTAATTAGTACTGAGAATAGTGAGAAGTCTCTGCAGAGATTCTGATAACTATGCACAAATGGAAACAATAGCTTTGAGCAGATAGATGACTCAGAAGCGATGTGCGAAACTCACATAAAAAAAAAAACTCACAAGAAAACCGTTGGTCACCGGACTTTTAGGAACAAAGAAATTCAGACTTTGAGGGTGGGAAGGCGCTGAAAAAATTCCTGCCTACACTGCTGTTGCATTTCCTGTTTCCTTCCTTGTACTCAGTAATGGGAAGCAGGGTTTCTACAGAAGTAAAACAAGATGCCTTGCAGTGAAGCATTCTTAATTTTTACATGGGCAGAGGTAGACATCCCTGTTCCTAAGCCACGGTGCCTTTTGGAGGTAAATCTGCCAGCCAATTAGTAGTTCCAGGGTCATCCGGACAGCTTTCCAAAGTGGCGAGACCAGTTTGCATTCCCACCAGCAGTGTAAGAGTGCTCCTTTCTCTCCACATCCACGCAAACACTTCTTGTTGCCATTTTTTTTTGACACGAGCCATGCTTACTGGTGTATGGTTTTGATTTGTATTTTCCTGATTATCGGTGATGTTGAGCATTTTTTCATATGCCTATTGGCCATCTGTATTCTCTCGAGAAGTGTCTATTTAGCTCTTTGCCCGGACTTTTTGCTAAGTTGTGTGAATTCTTTGTGGATCTTTGTTATCAGGCCCTGATCACTTATATGGAAGGCTAAAGGCCCAGAGAAAAAGTCAAAACAAGCTAACAACCAAACTAAAGTACATTTGGGGGTGGAGGAACAGGGAGGACAGCAACGACAGTCTACACGTGAGAAGGTGAGGGGAGAACCCTGGGGAATACAAAGATGTGAAGTAAATATATATATTCTCTCATTAAAAATCTGCCAACCAATAAGTTTTAGCTCTCTCCACTTTCAGACAAGAAAGAATTATCAAAGTAGAGAAGGACAACCATTCACCGCTTTCGAAAAAAAAAAAAAAAAAACACTTTTAGACGCTAACAGATCGTGCACCGGGAAAATAAGAACAAATGATGGAGTCAAGAATGGTATTCAGACAGGCGAAGAAGAATAAGAGATCCCCTGTCTGAAATCATTACATTATTGAAATAAAAAGATATGTACAATGTTTTTTTCTTAATCTACATAATTTAAATACCAGTACAGAATCACCAGCATGGTTGCTGTGGGGATTAAGTGAGGTAATTACAGTAATGTCTGGCTCATCTTAAGGCTGTTGAATACTCCTTATATTTTCAAGTATATAAAGTTCTTTTCTAAAGATGACAATGATTTAGGACAATCTTTTAAAAGGAAAATGTTATTCATCTTCCTTTACCTTAATGACCAACAATAGTATCAGTTTCCTCCATAAAATTTAGATTAAAGAATCACATTTCACACTGCATATATCCAGTTTCATCAAATACCTTTTGACTAGATGTTGAGCAAAGTTTTACCCTAGCACCATAAGAACATAATCCTCCTTAAACGTCAGTTTTAAGATACTCAATTTCTCCTTCACCCGAAAAAAATCATCAGAGATCTAGTGGGCAAAAAGCCTCACTAAATGTTGAAATCTCAGTTGTGGACAAGTGAGTTTAATCCCTTCTCCTCAGCATTTTCACAATCCAGTGTTTGTAATTAAATTTCCATCTTAACAACGACTTGTCAGTACTTAGTGTGCAATTACTTGAGAATAGATATTAGTAGACAGTATTAAAATGTCTATGAAATACCAACCATGGGGGGGAAAAATGACTCTAAGCAAGGAGTTTTCTGTTCTAACACACAGTTTACATCCCCAGGAAGCAAGACTCACTTAGCGATTATTTTACTTGGTAAAGGCATGGAAGGGCTTCAAGTTTCCGTGGAGGTGGTGCAACAGAATGCCTGTGACAGTGTAGATTAAAATACCTCATGGGGGTCTTCTGGCATGATCTCCTGGGTGGCTGGGTTTGGGCATCATTGTCAAGCTATACAAAATATTTTCAATAACTGTAGTTGTATAATACTATCTTGTTAGATGTTCATGACTCCTTTACTTTGAAACCTCTTTCTGTTGCTACAGGGACCAAACACTACAGAATTGGCCACCAACATGAAATTTTTGTATGAGCGGACTTGGATTTGGGGTATATGACTTTTTAATGCACCTCAACTCTCAATCTGCATGAGACTGAATCAAAAGCACAGGGTGTATTCCATTTTAAAGACTAATTTGTACCGCAAGATGTAGGATTTCATTGCCTGCTTATAAAATAGAATGCCTGTAACACTAGTAATGATAGTTAACACTTACATATATGACATTTTCAGTATACAAGGTATTTTTTACATTAGTTGAGAAAACACTGGTAACTACCATTTATTTACTTACTACATTCTGAATTCAACATTACATTTAATCTTCACAGTACTGCTGCTCTAAAGCAAACCTCCTTTATTTTTCCTTCCCAGAAGTTTTACACAAGTAAATTTTCTCCAAGTCCCATAGCTAATTTAGTGACACAATCACAATTAAAATGCACACCCTTCTGGCTGAGGCTGGTGCTTTCTCAGTTATACGACATTGCATCTAAACAAATAACATCAGGATGACTAATAACATTGGCATCATTCACCCCGTAACTTGAATAACCAAAATAACATATCTTTCCGGAACCAGATTTCAAAAAAGTGCGGAACATGTGAGGGGTCTGAGTGAAGGAAAGCTCTCATAAAGTCCTACTACTTTGTGCCCATCGAAAATCCACATTTGGGCCGCTAGTCCACTTTATATATATTGAGGTACGAAGTAGTCTTTAAAATGGAACACACCCTGTGCTTTTGATTTATTCTCCTGCTTCTCTTTTTAGATTTCTCATTTATTTTTCTTGACATGAAATGAATGTCTTTTACCTATTTCTTCAAAATAACTTTCAGTATGTATTTTCAATTTATTGCTACGAACTGCCATTTCTTGTAGCACTGAACCAGGAGTCAAGAGGCATATGTTCCATTCATCAATCACTGTGGACTTGCTGGTTACATGATGCCAAATCCTCCAAATGACAAGTAAATAATAGTTTTTAAATGGTCCCAATATTTTATCCACACTGTAACATGTATCTAGTTATTTGGGAAGTGCTAAGCAGTTGAAAGAGGTTTTTGTTGCAAAACATGAAAAGCACCCATCTGACATGGTAAAAGACTAATTTCCATCTATTTAAATCAGCAGTAAACGTGTGAAATTCACACCGAATACTATGAAGAGCTTCAACTCTAAGATTCCATGTAAGCTGAAAAAACAGTAAATGGTTTAAGTGCACTAGTCCTAAACATGAGCAGGACAAAAATAAGAAATTTCCACTTTATCAATATTTACTTAATAATGTCTCCAATGGGCTGTTAGCTGCCTAAATCCAGTTCTGTTAAAACTATAAACCTGATCATGCCTGCTTTCTTTTTTGTCCAATTCAGGAAGTCCTGCCTTTTCCAAAAGTGAAAAGGTATCTTCTCATTGTTTCTTCACATTTAAATTGTAGATCCATTTTATTTTCTACTTGCATTGCTTTTCCTTTCCTTGACTTTAAGATTATTCATATACCCTTCCTGTTAATTTTTTTCTGACCCATCATATTTGTTTCTGTGGAATACTCTGTGATGAACTTGGGGGACAGAAACATAGGTTAGTTTGCTTTGTCGTTAGGAAAAAGAAAATTGCTTCCCCCATCCATCCCACCTTAACACTGAAGTCGTCATTCATCCAGAGGCTGGGAGATGTTGTGGGTACACATCTGAGTTCCTGGAACGTGTCGGAGGCTAAAGTCTGCTGCCTCCCCCAAGGTTATGTCTTATTTTAAATCAGTTTAGTAGCATAATTTAAGAATTTATATAAGAATTTATATGAAATTTATATATTAAGAACATTGTCATTAGCTGTCATCAACTGGGTATCTTTTAAGCAGTACTTGATACACTGAAAATAAAATCTGTGGGTATGCATGTGTATTTCTACATTACAGATCTCATCTATTGACTACTCAGGAATTTAGAACCCAAATCTTAAAAAACATGTTGGGGAAATATAATTAAAAGATGACTCTTCTACCCACGTAGGAAACCTCTTCAACAAAGAAAGAAAACATTTTTATAATTGCTATGTGCATCGCAGGCACCTGCTAAAGAGATTGCAAAGACAGAAAGAAACCTCACCCTTTTATATAGCCAAGCAGACGCAACCCTTTAAATCCAGGTTCTCGACAGAAAAACCTAACTAATCCTCAGGTAAAAGAACTTGACAGCAACATTTATCACAGAGTTCATCCTAAATTCACCCGGTAGTTGAAGTGACCATCTGTGTTAGCTAATTGGTTTTGCCCAAAGGAAAATATACTTCTCAGTTCTTTATTACTGGAGATAACGCTTGGGCAATGTTTCTACCCTCCCACAAAAAAAAATGGGATATAGGGACACCATCTTCTTTGATGATTGTGCATTTCAAAGATATGATTCCCATGATCAAGAGAAATATAAAGAGTTTGTAATTATATCTTTTCTAAAGAAAACTCTCTGAAAGGTTTCTTTTCCCTTTCCTTTCTATGCTGCGGAAATTTCTTTGAGTATTTACCCTAAAAAGCATGTGACAATGTGATAATATGCCTACCAGGGATATCTATTCTTATGAAACACTTCAGACTTTTAGCCTTACTATCTTATTCCAGCTGCTGCACGAGTGAACACAAAAATATCACTTTGCTCTATACCCTTGTTAAACCTGGCCTTACAAGGTGATGCCAAGATGTGGGATGCTAGTAATTGTACTCCTGTGCCTTCTGGGCTACATTTTGACAGGCCTGATCCCTTACCTCCAAGTTGGATTGACCTGAGATGTAATTAAACAGCTTCTCAGAAGATAATTCTCCGGAGTCAGTCAGTTATCTGCAACCAGTTCCTTCATATGCCCTTATTGAGGCTCTTCTTGCCTCCCTGTACCATTATCCCTGTCACTTTCCCTGCTCACTGGCACTGTATTCTATTCCATAAAATCTAGTGTTCTGGATGTATTAATCTTCATTTTACCAATTACATGTATGTGATTGTATGTACTGACCATAATAATGAAGTGGCTGTTCAGATGTCTTATTTTTAATCAAGGGATATGTGCTTACTGTTTTCTCATGTATTAGTAGTATTGCTTTACACACTCTAAAGACTAATTTTTTACTAAGGCATGTGTTATGGCTTGCTTTGTTACTTGTGTTTTCCCTAGGTTAACAATCCATAATTAAACATTTTCTTCTAAATAACATTAAGATTTGTTTTCTCACTCAAACCTTAATATACCTTACCCTGTTATTTTTTTTCCTTACGAAACTGAGTTTTAATTATAAAAAAATACTTTTTTGAGTAATGATGTCACCAAGATGGTGACAGAGGATGTTCATGGCTTTGACCTCAAGAAGAACTAATAATCAACTAGAAAGAGACACCAGTGACAGACTCCCCCTGCACCTCGGTGGCCAACACAGTCTGCACTAGAGGGGAGGCCAAGGAGAGTCACATGTCAGCGTGTTAGCAGGTGAGAGTAACATACAGAGGTGGTGGTCCGGAAAGGAGAGTGGAGATGACGTGCAGACACATACCTTTGGCCCAGGTGGAGTTCACAGTGTAGTAGTGGGAGGACTCCACACAGGCCTGTCCCATGGCATGGAGGACAACAGAGAAAGCATTCTTGGCTGCAGTCCCCTTCTTCACCCCTCCAGACTACACCGATGCTGAGAAATGGACCAACAACAGACTACCAAGACTCAGACCTGCCCCCCCCCTCCCCGATAGGAGGGTAGCAGCAGGGCCATGAGTAAGAAAAAGCCTTCCCTAAACTTGCTCATGACACATGGTCTTTCCGTGCTCTTTCCCCACCCATGTGACGCAGCAGCGTTAACGCTGTCTTAAGTACCCAAGAAAGTCAGCTGGAAGCAAATTATAAATACAACACGCCGCAACACCAGCTGTTGGTAAAAATAAGCAATTAAGCACAAATTACTAATCTATCTATACTTAAATCCAAGGAAATGTAAAGTAGCAAAATGGGCAGGCAGAAAAGCATACATAACTCATGGTAAAATGGGATTGTGAAATCACATGGAGGAAACAAGTCTGGAGAATCCTACAGAATGGGACGAACTGGGGGAACTCAAAGATGATAAAATCATATTAACAACTCAGGTGGAAGAAGACAAATAAGAATGTTCCATATTACAGACATGGGGACAGAGTTAAAAAGGATGTTCAGCATTTTCTTTACATCCATTTCAAGGTAAATATACATTTGATTATGAGTAAAAAATTAGTCCATTGTAGAATAATATTCAGTTAACAAAAGGAAAGAATAGCAATGTTGTTAGTCAGCAAAAGTTCGGTAAAGAATGAAGTAAACTTATAAAGTATTATACTCTGTGTACATGGGATTTGTCCCTGTCTTTAAACAGAATCTTGAGGATGGTATTGAAAAGCAAAGTTTTAAGTGTATGTCATTCTAGTCTTAGTTTTCAATTTCTACAGCATATAACTACCATTTATTTTGTTTTCATTTTGCTAAATGAAAATGACCCGGTTGCTTTTAATTAAGAATTGATATGTACAGTAATTTACAGCATTTTGATTTGCCTACTTTAAAGTATCTTTCAGTTGGATTTTAGTTTCACAACAGTAGCATTTTTTATATAAGCCTCTGTACTTTTGTTGATAAAAGTATTTCATGATGTACCATGAATTGCTTTTCATTTATTGTGCTAAAATACAATATAAAGCTCACTATCTTTCCCATTTTTGGCATACAGTTCAGTAGGATTAAGTACATTCCAAACGTAACTACCAATGGGATGCTATTAATATTTTAAATTATTTTTTGACCTTTTAGGCTGTGGTGATCATTGATTTTAATAGCCAGAAGTCATTTTGTTATGTATCAAGTATTTTCCTTTGACTCTGATAAATGTTCTGAGAATACAGTGCGAACACATAATGTCTCATCTTCTCTTTCCTAATGTTTAGACTGTTGAGAAAGGCAGTCTGCAGCACATGGTCTTTCTAACCTCTCTGTCACATGTAATAGACCTTGGGCCTGGAACATCGGCACGATGAAATAGAGTTCACTCCATGTACCCTTATTTATAACCTCACTAATCAAAGTAATGTAATAGATAGAAATGAAATATTATCACTAGTATTATATTCAACGATGAATCAGTTACCAAAATACTTTGTTTACCTGATCTGGCCGCATACTCATCAAGTCCTATGAGACTTTATTTAAAATGTACGAGTCTGGTCACTTCCCACAAAATCATGTCAATTGCTATCACTTCAGTAAGGCCACCACCAACTCCTACGTAAACTTTTATCACTGCTCTTTACCTACTCTTCCGGGGCCCAGTCTGTGCTATCATTTGTTCTCTCGACAGCGAAAGGAACACTGCCGAAAATTCAGAGCAGATCATGCCTCTTTTCTGATCAGAACCTTCTAATTATTTCCAACCCCACTTTAAATTCTTTATCTTGACAGACAAGGTATGGTAGGAGTTGTGTGTGGGAAAGAAGAAAAAATGAGACAGAAGAGATTGATATGATGTGTGGTCAGCCCACAGAATGGGGATTTTGGGAATTTTGTTTAGGTCTATCTTTAATGAAGTTGTGAAGACCTTTATGTACTCTTATAATGACCTAATGAGGAAGTAGTAACTTGATCCCCAATGGCGAAAGGTACATACAGCTGGGAGGATGTGTGATAACAGGAGAATTTACTTGTGAGGGTAGTAGTTATATGTTTGGGGGGGGGGGGCTATTTTAAAGAGGTTAGGAAGCTGTGAGATTTGCAGTTGATCACCCTCTATTGTGCTAGAGGGGGTGAGACAGATAAGGGGTTTTTCTTTCATCTGGGGCATATCTCTCAACCTGCATTTATGCTTTACAAAGAAGTATCTCCTGACTCTGTCCCCATTGCTGTCACAAAGCTCCAAAACCTGTGCTAGAAACAAATAATGTTAATGAGTGACTTCAAGAATGCAGCAGAGAGGGGGGTTCGTTGCTAGGATGCCAGGGGTGTGGATAGAGGATTGATACTTTACCTTGGTTCCCCTCCACCATCAAAAAACTCAAGAAACAAAACAAACTGACAACAGAACTGAACCATGCAGAACGGGAGGAAAAATCAGGGAAGAGATACGCACATAAGATCAAGATGATGGTTCATATGGTGGTGGGAGAACCCCAGGTAATATATTTCTGTATGTATTTTTTATAAATTTTATTTAATTTACATATAAATATGTGAGCAGTAAAGTAACAAAAAAACCCAAAAAACCACAATGGGACTGCAAATTGAATTCAATAGCCTACATAAAACCCCAAAAGGGTAGGTTTAGAAAGCTTTTTACTTAGTGAGCAAGTGGAGACTTGGGGGAAATTGAGCTGAGAATATATAAACCTTCACATCTTTTCCCCATCTGGGAGATGTTCTGCAGCCCCCTCTGGTCCTTCCTCAGGTATATCTTCGCTATAAACCATTGTAGTAAGGCGAACATTTTTGAGTTCTTGAGAAACTCTAGAAAACGAATGGAACCTTCGGAGGGGGGTCATGGAAACTTCTGACTTACAGCCAGCTTCTCAGAAGTAGATACGACCTGGATTTAAGATTGGTGTCTGAACTGAGGCTTGGGGACTGTCATGGAGCAGAAAGCTTAACCCATGGAATACATTAGCTGATGCTACCCGCACGTAAACAATACCAAAGTCAAGTCCGAATTCTAGGCCATCTAATTGGCATCTGGAAAGCTGGTGTATTGGGGAGATAGACACACGGGTTGAAACTGGGTATCAAACTCTACTACTTCTCCCCTTTGCTCACATAAATCACGATGACATTTTACTATTGTGCTACTCATGCCAGCCCCATTCCAATTAGCTTTGACACCCGATGGCCCTTGTCCTAAAATATTCTTCCCCTAGCAGTGATTACTCAAGTACGACAAGTCAGAAGAAAGATAAACATTCGATGGTTTCACTCGTATGTGGAATAGAGAGAAACCGAAAAAAGGTCAAGGGAGAAGATGAGACTTGCAAGCGGAGCGGAACATGGATCTTAGGCATGGCAGAGGGTGGGCAGAGACTAAAAGAGTGGTCAAAACAAGGGAGGGAAGAGCATAAAGCACTATGGTGCTCACTTACGGATGTTATGGTTGGAGAACCACAGGGACTACACCTGAGAGAAGTAACCAATTACTATACAAAATGACCAATATAAGTAAATACATTTAGGAAAAACAATCACCTAGATATGCACAAAGCCTGTTCCTTTTCATCTCTGAAATTTCTACCAAATGTTATTAGGCTGGCCCTGACCATATGTATACATACATAAACCTATCATTTTCTTTCCTGTAACTAATAGCTCAAGTTTACATTACAACATAAAATCTAGAAAGGCCAAAATGTCTTACATCTGTTTCACTGTTATATCTCTGGTACATTCCACTTTATTCATCTTTAAAACTTCCATTTTCCCAGAGCCCCTTTCTAGTAACAAAAAATCACCGATTACTCTTTGATTATTTTCCAGAAGATGCCTCCTTCTATGACTGTATTTGATTAGTGATTTGCCTTAATTAGCTATTTTCCATTTTCCATGAAACTTAGCTCAATAAGTATACTTTAGGTTGAAAAAAAAAAAGGCACTTTCTGATTTCAGAGGAAACGATCACCTCATATCTTATTACAAGAAAAATAAACTGCAAATTAATGACACTCCTTAGAAACATCAAAACGTAAGATCCAAGAAATAACTTTTGTCCACACAATCTAGAGACAGGCAGACAAACACAAATTCTTGCTTAATTAGGGCAGATGTCACCATAGTTATAAAATGGAACACAAGTACCAAGTCTGAGGAACTGCTTTGGTCTAAGTACAGACAAGTACTTACTAAGTACAAGGATCACAGTCTTGGTGAGTTCTCACAGTTTCATAGATTTTATCTGCAGGAATCCCACCAGGTACTCACAGTGGCGATCTCACAGACATCTGCTCTGGAAGGGGTTGGAAGAGAGTTATGGTAATGCACTTAAAACGTTCTCCATAAAACAGTACAGTCTCCTCCGTAAGATTTTAAGCTTTTCCAGCTGAGTGTAGTCCCTGTGGAATGGTATATCTTCCACTCCAGCCTCATATGGACTTTGGTCTTACCTGAGAGGAGGAAAAAAAAAGCTATGCTACTGACACACACTGGAAAGAGCATATCCCACAGTCACACTAAATGAAGGTGATTTAACCATAGTATTGTAGACTACTATTCCTCTCCTATGCTCTGGAGCCTATTATAAGGCCCTAATACAGTAACAATAAATTACAGCTGAAAAAGCAGTTCAGGTATAGATCTTATTTGAGAGTTGTTAGAAGCCCAAAGTGAAGAAAGAAAACAACACTCCCTGCCCCCACCCAGCCAAAAAGGGGGGAGGCATTTATAATAATCTAAAAGTTCTACAGCTAATAACACACAGCCTGATTCATAGACTAATATAAATTCTTAGATGAAATCTCTCCTTAAGTCAGTTCTAATTCTGGTTGATGGCTGGTTATCACTAAAATTACAAGACATGCTAAAAGGCCCGAACAAAATATCATGGTTTGCAGAGAAAAAGGAAGCATCACGACCAGATGTACATATGGCATCTATGACTGTTATAGTCCTAAATACTTTTGAGTCCATGATTGAGAAACTAGGCAGCATGCAGGAAAGGTGAATAATGTAAACACAGAGATGGAAACTAAGAGAATCAAATGAATGTTAAAAATTAAGAATACTGTACAGAAATAAAGAATGTCCTTGACAGGTTTATTAGAAGACTGCATATGCTAAAAAAAAAAAAACCACAACCACACAAAAAAAAAACAATTAGCAACCCTGATGGTTAATCATTAGTTAATTGCCATTCTAAAATAGAAATGGAAAAAAATGAGGAAATAATATGTAAGAACTACGAGATAATTTATCTATGTGTACCATGTACATAATTATGATACCAGAAGACAACAGCAGAAGAAGTAACTGAATAGTTGAGAATTTTCACAATTACAAACCGAAGACCCCCTCCCCAAACAAATATATATATATATATATAATATTCAAACCTCAGAAACCAAGAATAAGAAAATCTTGCATGAAAGCAAGAGTTCAAAGATTAGAGCTTCATATCCAACAAAACTATCACTCAAAAGTGAAGGAGGAAAAAAGTCTTTCTCTGATAAACTGAAAGAGACTATATTTACAATGGACATTTCCTGCAAGAAAAGTTAAAGGATGTTCTTCCAACAGGTAGAAAATGTATAGGACATTGAGAAGCATCAAATAAAGTAGAATGTTTTCATTTTATTATTTTAAAAGATAACTGTTAAGGGAGACACCAAGATAGCATCAGAGGTGGTATCCTGCTTCACTCCCAGGAAAATAATCTGAAAACAATGGAGGAAAAGACACCCTAGTACACTGTTGGCAGGCATGTAGACTGGTCTAGAACTTCTGGAAAATAGTATGGAAGTTCCTCAAAAGTAGACCTACCAAACAATACAGCAATTCCACTACTAGATACCTACCCGAAAAATGAGGAAAAAATAAGCCAATGGAATGCATGCATTCCTATGTTTACTGAAGCTCTATTTACTACAGTCATGTTGCTGAAACAACCTAAGATTCCAACGGTAGATGAATAAATACAGAAAATGTGACACACATAGTGGAATACAACTCTGCTACAAAAAATGAACTATCATCTGTATAACATGGATAAACCTAAAGGGGATTAAGCTAAGCAAAATGAGCAGGATAAAGACAAATGCCAGAGGGTGAATATACGGAATGAAGAGAAACAGAGGGTCAGAAAAAGCAAACCAAGGACAGATCCTAAATACATGACCGTAAAATTGAGAATACCAGAGGAGAAATAGGAAGGTGGAAAGCAAAAGGGGGTAAAGGCCCAATTGACTATGAGGAAGGGCTATGGGTTTCTTGGTGGTGGCTGTGATTTGAAGAGGTATGAACCTATCTATAACTCTGAACCATACACACTATCATCAAACAATGCTACCGCAATAAAAGAAAATGTATATATAGATATAAATTTCCTGAAATAACTGCTTAAAACTAGTAACAGTATATTGGGGGACATAGTGTATGGATGAATGAACTTAATGGCAGAAAATGTCTGAAGAAGTAAGAGGGAAGAATCCTGATACCCTGTTATATGTATCTGCACTACTCATGTAACAATACTGCTATTTGAAAGTGAACTTTGAATAATTGCATATATTGAAAGCCCTAAAACAACTTTGAAAGGAAGTATAAGGGTCATACTAAAATAACTGATAAAATAGGATTATATAAAACACACAACTCAGCGAAAGCAAGAAAAGGGAGGAGAACACAAAAAGTTGTAGACATGGTAGATATTAATCCAACTATATCAGTAATCATTTTAATACAGCTCTAATCTCAGAGATGATCCAAACAAAAGACCCAAAATTATGTAGGTTACAAGAATTTTATTAGGATGAAGAAAGATATACCACGTCAAATATAGTTTTCAAAGGGAAACTATGATTTTCATACAAAGCTGACTTCAGACCAAGTGAAATTATCAAGAACAACAATTTTAAAAGTGAATGCACCTAAAATGGGTGTCAAGATACATGAAATGAAAATGTACAGAACTCAAAGGAGAAATAAGCTACTGCTTTAGCTGGAGATTTCAACATCTCCATTTTAAGCATTGATAGATCAAACCGGCAAATAATCAGTAGTTGACCTGAATATCATCAACAATCTAGTTAATGTATTTGAAATTTTAGAATATTTCACCCAAGAATAGCAGAATATGCAGTTTTCTCAAACTCATAGAAACATTTAATAAGACAAACTATATTATTAAGAATTTCAAAAGATACCATGCAAAGTACATTCTTAGAGTAAGATGGATTATCATAGAATCCAATAATAGAAAGCCACAACGTTCCCAAATGATTTGGAAATTAAACATATTTCTAAATAACACATACTTCAAAGAGGATCTATCAATGGCAATTTAAAAATACTTTTAACTGAAGAAAAGTTTGACTTACTTGTGGGATAGCAGCGTTTTCAGGGAAATTTAAAACACTTAAGGTATATTTTCAATGCGAGAGTTATAAAAAACAATCAAGCTATCCTTTAGCAGAACCGTAGAGAAAACATTTAAAGCCTAAAGCACCAAGAAGAAAAATGCTAAAAATCACAGCAGAAATCAATTATATTGAAAACAGTAAAGTAGTGAAAATGAACAAAATCAAACATGGGTTCATTGGAAAACAATAAAACACAGGTCTCTAAGCAGGTCTAATCAAGAAAGTAGCATTTAACAATATCAGAACTGAAAAAAAGACTACTGCTACTGACCCTGTGGTGACTAGAATAGTAAAGACTACTACAAATATCTCCATGCTCATAAATTTGATAAATCAACTGAAATGGACCAATCCCTTGAAAGAAACTTGCTACCAAATTCATGCAAGCAGAAACAGCTCCATCTGAAAAGGCCTGTATCTATTCAAATTGATATATATATATATATATATATATATATATATATATATTATATCAGGGGAAAAAAACCATCAGGCCCAAATGCTTTCTCTGACAAATTCTACCAAACTTTTAAGGAAGAAATGATAACAATTCTCCAATGTTTTCTCCAAAGTAGAAGCAGAGTGCTTCCGAACACATTCACTGAGGCCCTTGTTACTCCGTCAACAAAATCAGAACATGATATTACCAGTAAAGGAAATTGCAGACTAATATTTCTCAGGAATACAGATGCAAAAATATTCAACAAAAATTTGAAAATTTAATCCAGAAATTCATAGAAAATATCACAGTCAGGTGGGATTGAATCCCCGATAACGCAGGGCTCGGTACAGATGGCACGCAGATAGTGACAAAATAATCTAATTGTATTTCAAATATATGAAATCACTACACTGAAGAGGATGGAGGCCAAAGGTGCCAAACCTTGCTTTTTGGAAACGAAATCTGCAACACTGAAAGACAAAAGAGGCGTACGCAGATACAGCACTCTAGTTGATAATACTGTTTCAAATGGGCATTCAGGGTTAACCATTCTGATAATGCTGTACACATGAAATATAATTGAACAGTTAAGTAAAGGGACTACAGATGGTGTGAACCACGTTTCTGTCTGTTGGAGTGGGAAATTACAGATAAGCAAAGAGGAGGCTAAAATGGTTAGTATCGTGAGGAAATCTGAGTCAGTTATGTGCGGGCCTAGGCAATTCCCCCAAGAAAAAGAATCAGAAATCCTTAGCGAAATGACTGATGCTAGTACTGCATTAGAAAATATATGAGATACACCTTGAACATTTTTAATGTGCATTTGTAATAAACATAAGTATTTTAAAAAGTATATATAAAAAAAACCCCTACAATTGATGGGGGTATATTAAAGAGACACAGGAACCAACTGAAAGAACTCCCATATGCCAAAAATGGGAGACTAAAAGAAGAATCACATTATAATCCAAAATACAAAATAAACATCTGGGAGTCCATGTATTTGTAAATATATGAGTAGACAATTAAATGGGAGGGAGCAGGCAAATTACCCATAAAGGAAAATTCCTAGTAATTTACATACTTTGCTTGAAAATGAACTGTAACTCCATTCTTCAGGTACAGGCTAAGAAATGGAAGCTGCTCCCAAAAATTAAATAGAGTATGGAAAGGGGAAGGCAAGGTGATCATCCACTGGAGAAACAAAACACCATTCAACCAGGCAATCGAGGTTAGAAGTCATGTTGATATGAAGAAAATGTCATTTTATCTATATGGACTTCCTCCCTAAAATGCATCATCCCAGTCTACTCATGTGAAACACCAATCCTGTCTGAGGGGAAATCTATAAAATACCTGAAGATAATCTTCAAATTGTCAACGCATTCAGAAATGAGGACTGCCTGAGAAGCTGTCACAGTCAAGAGTGTAAGAAGAAGAAACGAGTAAATGTAATGTGGTATTCTGGAACAAAAACCCAAGATCAAAAACAGAGTTAAGTAAAAACCAAGGCAGCTTGCAAGATTGTGGGGTTTAGGTTCATAATGTATCAGCACCAGTTAATTCATTTTAAGAAGATACCCAAACGGTTGTCACCTCGGATGTAACAGGAGAGACTGGATGTCTGGTACGTAGGGAATCTTTACAATTTTTGATAAATCTAAAACTGTCTTTAAAGGGTCATTTTTTTAAAAAAAAAGCAGTGGGGAATTGTTTCAGTGAGCAGGTTGTGCAGTCTCTACTTCCTCATAAACACTCTGCTCATTTTAAATTTAATTGGAAATTGAACAGTCCAAGGCCAACTTCAGGAGACTCGGTAACTAAAGAGGGTTATAACCATCTCCTTCAGGGATCTACAGTATGCCTGCCTCATTTTTTTACCCAGACCTGCTCAGTCAAAGCATCCCTCTAAATTCTCCATCAAAGAACAAACATACATATAACTATCAGCATGGCGTGTCACTCATATAAGGACAATTAATGCATACATTAATTTCACCTATCAAACACAAAAATGGAATCTAAGTATGAGAAAAGTATAAATTTTTGGTCAGAGCAAACTGTCTTTCTCTCCTTGAGGCAGATGTGGCTACCTGGCAGCCTGCGCCAGTTAGGACATTTGACCCTCAGGCACCGAGATGGGTCATTGAAGGCAAGTTTGGTTGGTTGTCACTTCTCCGGAAGACCTCGAGGGTTTGATTGTGCAGTACCCATGACAGGCTGCACCTGTGTTCTGTCCTTCAGCGTCCTCTGTTAGCACTTCCACCTTAGCTATTCTGCATCTGCATCTTTGTCTTCACAGAATTCTCTTTCCTTCCCCGCTGCAGCACAGGGTTACGCTTCAAGCCTAAGCTCTACTTCCTAAGGCATCGTAGTCATCAATTTAGATCATATTCCATCTGCCTATCGTCTTCCAGCTTTTCTGACAACTTAAAACATTTCTGTAGGCCTCCTTTTCTCCTCTAACGGTAAACAGGTTTCCATATTGTCAAGATGCAGATTCTCCTTTATTATGTGTAACCGTGCTGCAGTACACAGTCGTTGTGAATTTAGTCTTAGCTTTGTCCACTTTGCATTCATTATAGTGAGTGTCCTATATGTAACTTCTCTTTCATTCCTGTGTGGAAAATGCTAGCGGTGGGAGTACATTTAAGGTCATAGTTCCTTGAGTCAGTATTAATTCTTTTATACCTTAAGAAATCCTGGTTTCACTTGATTATTACAGGTAGATTTTTTTTATAAACCAGAGCAAGCTGAACTAATGACTTCTCTTTGAGGAAGAATTTATGGTTATTTATAAACGTTCTAATGATACTTTGCCCTCATCTACCAGCAGGGAAGGAAGCCTGTGTGCATGTCTGTGTGTGTGTGTGTGTGTGTACAAGCGCATGCATAGTTATTCCTGTTTAATTACACTACTTGCTTCTAACCTGGGGTTAGATTCCAGATTCTTGCTGGATTCCTTTTTGAGTTTTTCGAAAAAGTGCTTTGCTACTATATATAAATGTTAGTTGTAGATTACCGTTATCTCCTGATTTTCCAGATAACGATTTATATGATACTGAGGCGAAAGTCATTATACTGCATGCTTTGCTTTTTCCTTTAGGCTCTACTAAATAAAAAGAAAATAATGAAAGTGTAAGCAGTAAAAATGTGAGCTTTAGGGTTTCAGTGTTCATTCTGGAACAGGGGGCTTGTGAGAGAGTCTATGGCCAAAAATTAAAAAAATATATATGTTCAAAAGCAAGACAAGCATGTAAATATGCTGTAATCTAAACTTTCCAGTGTGGTAGTTAACCATTGCCCATAGCAACCGAGCCCCTAAAATGTAGCTTGCTCAACTGAGAAGCTGAAGTTTTAATTTTAATGAATTTAAATTGGAGAGGGTATAGCCACATAGGGCTACCAAACTGTACATTATAGTTTAAAAGCTGGCAATACTCTCCTGTGACTTCACTGGCTGCTTTATCTATCTTATTTTATTGGGCATAATATCTAGTTCTTTCATCCAGAAAAATCACATGAACACAAAAAAAAGGAACCCTGTGATTTAGAAGTACTGTCCGTATCTGTTTGATTACATTCCAAAGATAGGATGTATCAATACAGATAGTTTTTTCAAAACAATCAAACTACACTGTTGGCTGTCATAAATGATTATGCTGTTTAGTAGATATGAGTTTCTCATTGCTGTTGTAACAAATACCAAAAGCTTAGTGGCATAAAAAAATATCAGAAAGCCTCCTGACCCCAAAAATGGAGAGAACGGAGATATTACTATTCTAGATTTCAAATTATACTATAAAGTCATATTAATTAAAACACCATGATACTGGTACAAAAACAGATAACCAGACCAATGGAACAGAATTGAGTGCCCTGAAATAAAACCACAAACACACACACACATACACACACACACACACACACAAAGACCCTCAAACTAATGAAACTGGAACTACCATTTGACCCAGCAATCGCTCTTCTGGGAATCTACCCAAAGGAGACCTCAGGACTTACACAAAGGGAGGCCTGTACTCGGATCTTCATTGCAGCACTATTTATAATTGCAAGGGCAAGGAAACAACCCAAATGTTCCAAAACAGATGAAAAAAGCTGTGGTATATATACGCAATGGGGTATTACTCACCAATTAAAAATGACAAATTAGATGAATTTATGATAAATTGCATGTACCTAGAAGAAATCGTATTAGCAGAAACAAGTCAGAAAGAAAAAGACAGAAACCAAATGGTTTCAGTATTATATGGGATACAGGAAAAACAAACACAAGGCCAGGAGGAAAGGTCAAAACAAGCTAACAACCTAAATAAAGTACACAGCAGCTGGGGATGCGGGAATGGGTGGGGGTGGTCAGGGAGGGGAGGTGGTAAGTAAACCCCGGGGACTGCAAAGATGTGAAAGAAATAAAAAAAATATGTATGTAATTTAAAAAACCACAAACGTATTATTCTAGCGTTTTAGAAACCAGAAGTGTGAAATCGCTTGACTAAAGTCAAGGCATTGGCAGTCCTTCTGGGACTATTGGATTTTCTGAGAAAATCCAGGTCCTTATTCTTTTCCAGCTACTACACAAGCACCAAATTCATTGAGCTGTGTTCCCTGCGTCCATTTTCAAAACCAGCAGTGTATTATCTTCTCTCTTTTCTAAACTTTGTTTTCTTTCCACCCTATACTTTCTCCAACTCACTCCTATCGTGTTCCTCTTATAAAGATTGTGCCCCAGGATACTCTCCCCATCTTAAGATCTTAATAACATCCTCAGAGTTCTTTGTGCCATGGTAAGGTAACACACTCACAGGTACTAGGTGTTAGGACCACTTGGAGAGACCATTATCCTGTCTACCACATGACCGTAAGAAACAAATTGCCTAGAAATTGTGTATGAGGTATGTAACTTGAAAAGTTGTTTCTAGGTTATATGTGACTGAAATTTATCCTATGGTGGGCATTACCCCGGAGCAGGAAAGGTCACATGCCTCATTAACAAGAAAACTTCCTTCCAGTCTCTAAAATGCAGACTCATATTTCCAAGAATAAACTATAAGTGTCCTGGTGTTTTATGATAGAAAGAGCTGAGTGGAGGACCCATCTTCCTATGATTTCTACCTGAAGTGTGTTTAAAATTTCTGAGAGACTTGTGCCCTGTGTTTTTCAGAATCTGACCGCTATTTTTATTTTCACCTGAAATATGTACTAGTACTTATAATGTTAATGGACAAGGGAGAGAAGTAGAGGGAGGAAGGAACTAATGATTATACAAAATTTTATTAAGCACCATCTGCTTAATTCTATGTAGACATTTTGGAAGTGGGGGAATGACCTGAAATTTTAAGTAAGTTGCATTAGATTGTGACATGTTAAAAACAGGGAGAAGCAGTTTACAAAAGGTGGATAATTTTGCCGTATATACAGTTCAGAAATAAATATGAAATGAATGGATGCATATGCTGTCATTTTATTCTTCATTCCTGAGGTTAGATAGCTCTTTTACTCATGATGCCATGGGGTTGAGTTACATGTCAAATATTTTATCTGTCATTTCCCTATATTTAGCCTCTGTTAATTAATGTGTTTTGCTCCACATTATAATTAAGCATTTACCTGTACTCTGGATTAAGCTATATCCCCTCCTAAAGCATTCCTTTTCCTGTGTCCTCCAAAAGTAAATGTGATTTTAACTGCTTGGTCACTTACGTGAAACCAGCGAGATTTTTGAGGTCCCTCTCTCCCATCACCACTTGCAATACGTCATTAGGTCAAACCAAATACTATTTTCTCTATGTCTCTAAAACTCATCATTCCTTTCCATGCCCACTGCTATCTTCCTAATAAAGTTAACCATTCCTAAAATCAATGCGTCAGCCTCTATTTGGTCTCCTTTATCTTCCCCATGTGATCCTCCAACAATGCAAACAGCCTAATTATCAGCCTCCCACCAAGTTCTCAAATTATTCTTTATGGCAAATAAACAAAATGTTAAAAGGTTTACAAGGTCATCTTTTGACAAACCCCTCCGCCTTAGACTCTTTCCATTCTTGACAGCTTAAGATACAGTGCCGTGACTGACTAGCTCACACTCTGGAATTAGAACTCTGGTTCATCTCAGTATAAATCTGTGTGATTTGAGTTAATTTCCATGTGTGATTCAGTTATATCATCTGTTAAATTAGAATTATAGTATCTTCTCAGTTGGTTCATGAGAATGTATATAACAGCCTAATTACCATGTCTCATCTATTTTTAAATGCTCAATAATGTTTTGTAATTATTAGTATTATCATTCCCCCATTTAACCGGAATCTTAATTTCTGTTTCTTCAGAATTTACATCTGAAGTAAGGATTCAATTGTAAGTACTTCATTTGGGAGGTAATCCTACTCAATTGCCAACTAGAGAATAGAGACATCAAATAGGGCAGGGAAGAAACTACTACAGAGGTACGTAACAAGCAGATCACCATTGTCTGGAACTGAGGCTCATTCTCAGTGTGAACATCTATAAGGTATTGTTGGAGCCTCGCACACGGAGAACATGTAACCAAAAAAGCATCTCTGTTACAAATTTAAGGAAATTCAGTGTCAATGATGTAAAATGACCAACTGGTCTCATGTCTTTGCTAGGAAGTGTTTTGGTCAGGATTTGTACCCAGGGGCATCTGATTCCAAAGCACCTATACCAAATCATGTTGATGAGCTAAGGATAAGTAAAATCCATGACAGGAGTATGGCTAAATATCAGGGATTCGGTAAAAGAGGCCAGAGAGGTGAAAAGACAGTGAGAGAGGCTAGTCACCACGGCTCAGTAGTCTCTCTTGGATGTAGAAATTCAAGAAAGCATCCTCATCTATCAACTTACCATTTCGTAAATGTTTGCTATTGGAAAGCATTATAGTACATTCTGGTATGAATTATAGATTTGTAGTCAGACTTGTTTCTGAATCCTGATTGTGTCTTTAAGTCAAATGTATATGCTTTCTGAAAAGTTGTGGCCTTAGTTTTTTACAAATTGGATCTCATATAAGTACTGACCTTATATGGTGGATGCAATACTTAATGTCAGGGTGGTGCTCATTACATGCAGTTTAGAATACCCACAGAAATATACAGGCATTCATAAAAAATGTTTACATAGGGTGGTGGGTGAACCCCGGGGAATACAGAGATGTGAAATACATATAAATAATTTCGAAAGAAAGTAGCAACTATAAATAACAGTGAGAAATACGGAATAGTTACTATTTTGAAAAATGCATACAGGCATCTTGATACAATTTATCAAAAATTTTAAAATGATTTAGAAAATTATGAACATTCCATCAGACACGTGAGCAAAGTTCATGGACTATTCATTACGAGAAACAAAAAACGAAAATCAGATAACATCATAAATATTTCCCGAGTTTCATTACACTCCAAACACTTAAGATTTTTATTTCCCCTTGGCAAATAATAACATAGCGGATGTATGTATGGGTGGGGGGAGAGAGGGTGTGGTGTGTGTATGTGTGTGTGTCCTGAAATTGTCAAGAATGCAAGGGAAAGCATTATACATTCTTTTTGGAATGAAAAATGTTTAAGAAAACCTCTCTGGACTTCAATTTGGCAATATGATTTCAAATCCTAAAATAAATGATTCAGTGAAGGAAATCTTCAGCAATGTACACAGAATGTAACGTATAGGATGCTATCCTCAACAATTTATTCATTCAGCAAACATACTGAGTATAAATCACATACAATTCATATGCATATGGGCCCTATTTTAAGTCTACATTCTAGTTTACTTTTTAAAGGAAAAGATGCAATGAAAACGGCGTTGTGTAAAAGCAACAATTACATAAAGTTATAAGGACTGTGAAAATCATAAACCCAGGTAAAATGTTAGACAGTGCAAACCAGGGGTTCTCTGAGGCAGTGGTGGTCTAGAGGAGACATGACTGCTCTGAAGAAGCCATTGCGGTCTCGGGGAGAGAAAATTTTCATCAAGCAGAGGAAAGAACACGGACAAACTCGGGGATGAAACTGGAACGTTTGAGCAGCAACAACAACAAAAAGGGGTATATGAGTAAGCCCAGTGCACAAGTAAACCCAGTCAGAGCAGAGTGAGAGGAGGAAGCGGTAGAAGCTGAAAACACAGGTAGGCAGGGAGATGTTGAAACCTTGCGAAGCATTTTGGGTTTGTTCTAAGCCCATTGTAAATCACTGGAGAGTTTTAGTTAAGGAAATAGCAGTAACTGATTTAACTCATTAGAAAACTATTTGGGGATAGGAGAGGAGAATGGAGTGTAGTATGTGAGGCAATAACTGGAAGAAAGACCAGCTGAGAGTCAAATGATGAGAGATGGCGATTTTTACTCGAGCCATTATTACCTTTACTGCTCATATGTTCTCACATGAATCTCATGGAAGTTCAGATTAACTTCAGTACGTTTGACATAGGTCCTGAGATTCTCCATCTCTAACAGATTCTCAGGTGACTGGGATACCACTGGTTCGCAGACCACACTTTGGGTACATCCAGGCTCTATTCTAGATAGTATCCTTAAAATCCGAGAAGGAAGACAACTGCAGTTTTCATTGACATTTGGAGTTACACCTGGCCTGTTGTTATGGAGCTGCAGTAGGCCTATAGAATTCTTTATGTAAAAACTTAATTATCCAGTAATAGGTTAATGATAGCAGATGGTATCGTATTATTTTTATCTCTCTACTGTATGAACTTCCCACCTGTTAAGTTTATATTTATTCATCACATTTCAGTGTTCTCTGCAAAGAATTACTGTTTAGTCAGGGCATCATCCTCTTTTAATAATATATACTTACTTTAGTGTTTAAGTATTTTTAAGTGTAGTCATGGCTTTAGATATTAGCCTTCTATCGTTCTCTGCAGTGATTCCACTGAAAGTGTCAATGTTCCGAAGGCCGACGAGTAGGAAGCGGTAGCTGGCTGAGAAAGATAAGTTCTTGCGGTAGTCAAGAATGGTGGCGATGACTTCGGAAGGTGGCTTGCAGGAGAGGGAAGGATTGTGAGAGTGTTCAGCTTGGCAGTGTGAGAGGACATCTTTGTGCCTCTGCAGAGCCAGCAGGGGTGAAAAAATGCTATTATGCTAATAAGCAAAAGTCTGATTTCATTTCTGTGAGGATATCGCACAGAAGGGCTTAGATCTGTGCCTTTTAAAACAGGTCAGTCTGAATTCATTGCTGTGAGGATATCGCCCAGAAAGGTTTAGACCTGTGCCTTTTAAAACAGGTCAGTCTGACAGCAATATGTGCAAGAGCACATATGAAGTCCTGGGCAAGGCTAAAGCAGATCTGAAGTCCTGTTGCATGCCCTGTGGGGATTTCAACCCAACAGGAAAGATAGGATCTACATACAAGTACCAAGTTAAAACATGCCTTAGAATTTCTAAAGGAAAAAGGCAATGATAAACAATTGACTGCTAATTGCATAAAGCAACATCACTGAGTTTGCTTATCGGATCTTGTGGATCTATCATATTTAGGGTATGAAGATGTATTTTTTTTCCATTTGTATGTAATGTCTTTCTACATACATGATGCCAGATAATGAGCAGAGGTGGACTTTGGAGGTGGTGTGTATCTTTGTGGCTGCTTATTCGATTTTTCTTTATCTTCAAGGAAATTTATGAAATAGCTTACCTAGCGGTTCACTCACATTAACAGGAGGGGGACGAAAGTGACATGACCAGAGCCTAAACATGTATCCAAGTTAGCCAGAACTTAGAACTTTTATTTCCCATAATGAGTTCTGAGATACTGGAATTTGTTCTCTATTAATAACTACTAATATGTACAAAATAAACACCAATACAGTGTTTGTATCACATATTATACATTTTCCATTATTTCAAATGTGTATTTTTCTTTAAGTGTGGACCAAAGGATGAAAGCCGTAAGTATCATCCTTACCGTAAGGTAAGTATGACCTCTGAAGCTAAAAGTTACGGGAGCCGGTCAATCGGGAAGTGGTTTTCTACAATTTCGCCCATTTAAATACGTAAGGAGTAGCTTAAGGGATGTCAGCAATGTTTTCTTGTTTGCATTCTCAGTCTTCACTTCCTTCCTCAGTAGTGTGGAGTAAGTGCACAATTAGATTTGGGCAACAACATGATAGGAGAGAAAAGGAGATTTAGAGGTTTGGGGCAAAGTACAAGGATGAACGATTGGCCTTTCCACAGAGAACAGCCATTTACTGCGATCCACTGGGTTCCTCAGTCTTCGTTGTCTCAGCGATCCTTTGTGGGGACTAAACATCTGAGGCAAGGAGAAGGTGATGAGATATTCTGGAAGGCTTTCCACACATTAATATGCCCATCTCCGTTTAAAACAGGGCAAAAATGATGACACGTACTCTAAACTATCAACTGCATGACTAAGAAAACTAATTGGAATTCTGCAGCGGAAATCCTCCGTTCTCTGCCTACAAAATTCAACCGACGTAGGAGATGTGAGGTTCACTGAATAAAATTTGACTTATAATGTTTAAGTGAAATTTATTTGACAATTGCAATAGTTTCACATGTAAGGTGAACCTCCATTCCTGAGGAAGAAATTCTAATGAAATAGTGTTTTTTTTCCCCCTGATGCTGTCCGATGGATGCCAGTATTGGTTGTTGTTCATGGTTTTGCTTATAAATGCAAGGCTTCCCACAAAATACCCTGGATCGCTGCAGTCTACTCTTGGTATTTACTTTCTGGGCTTATTATTTGGGGAGGTCGATAAATGATTAACTGCAGCTTATTTTGTGTTAGCCATGGCATCGGATAGACTGCATTTCACACTTTGTCTTCTCAGCAGTTGTGTGGATTATGGAGATGAGCTGTGGCTCTAGCGGAAAATGTATCATTTATATATGTCAGCTGGATGGCATCACGCGCCTGCTCTGGACTTTTTCTCAGAGGCTGTGAGATTTATGGCCATCATAAAGCCTCCCCCCCCCCCCATAGATCATGTTGTTAGACTATAAGTACCTTTTCTGGACTTCACCCTTTCAGAGAACAGCCAGAATCAGAAAGAACAAGATGCTGTTTTAGCTCTTTCACCTCCAGAGAGAGAGAGAAAATGACCTCACCCACCCCCAAAACTTCCCTCTCCTGAGAAACGACTAAATGTACAGAGTAAATAGTGAAATCTAGTGGACCTTTTCCCCCTTTAACAGGTTGTTTTACATTGGAAAAAAACATGCAATTTTAGAATGAAAATCTTTTTAGGACAAAGTTGTAACTTGCTTTTAGTTTGGCAGAGTTACTAGAGTAGAACCCATGTGCATGCGCATGTGCACACGCACACACACCGTTTTTCCATTAATATTCTCCCCAGTTCTCAGAAATACATATGTGGCTTTATTTGTTCCATCTTCTTCAATTTTTGTCTATCACTGGCTTCATGTACTTGGAAAATAAGTTCCACCATCACAGACGACTCCTGAAGCAGTCATAGTTTAGGGTGATGCAGATCATCTTAACCATGTAAGGCCACCAAGTCAGGCTGCTCCCCTGCAGGAAGTAACCACTTAAAGAAGACACTATTATGCCTGATTTTTGCCTCCTCTCGATTTAGCCTGCCCTGTCCCTTCCTCCCGAGCAACGCACAGATGAACAGAAACTAATTTCTACCTTTAAAAACAACACTGATTGCAGAAAAGAGCACAAAAATGGTGCATATCATAATAGATGATTAATTATGAGTATGGCAGAATGACATGATTAAGTAAATGAACACAAGCTTCACAGAGGAGGTAGTATTTGAAGTGGAATGTTTTTACATATATTTCCCTTCTGGCTGGAACTTACTGTGAGTAAAAAAAAAAAAATAAGCAAACTGAAAATATTATATATAAGAAGCTTATAGCTCAGAGAACAGCAATATTGTTTAAAATGCCAAAATCTGTAAACACGCAGTTTGAACCACTCTATTAACAGAGGTACTTATTAAATCTATACATCCAGAAATCAAGACATACAAAGCATATACACTACGTACATGAAAGCAAAGACAAATGTCAGGAGGCAAAACTTGTTTTTAAATGAGTGAATCACTCCTTGAGCAAATATTAGTGTATCACTCATTTTATTCATACTTTCTTGTAATATCCTTATAAAGAAAATTGCTCTACCAATTGTCACCTCTTTTAATATACTCCTCCATGATTTTTTCCCCTTTTCTTTGTACCAGACATTGATATTTGTAACAATGGAGTTTATTTACATTTCTATATTCATGTCATAAACATGCATTAAAGGCTTGCTTGTAATACGGAGATATGACCGTAAAAGGTTTAGACATACATTCCTACTGCAGGAAAAGCAAACACAACATAGAAAAAGTCCTGATGTGAGCTGTTTATGTTATCATGTGAGTTATGTAACAGAGTTCACTCATTACCCTGAGAGTATGTGAAAAAGCTGACTTCAGAGTCAAGGAATATTCGTGATGGAGCATCACAAAATATCTGAACACATCTCAGTCACAGAGAAGGAGAAATTGAGAGCATAATCAGGTCACAGTCCTACTATGCTATTATATTGGTTTGATAAAATGAACCAAAGTATTTTAAAATGAGTTTTTTTTAGCATTTTTTTAACTGAGTGTCTATATTCAGATATTCAGTGAATCAGTCCATTTTTACAAAACATGTTTGGTGCTGCTAATCCTTTAGTTATTCCAAATGTTTTTCATATGTATAGCTAATAATCAATTTCAAACATTTGACTTTTAATTACATCCTTTGATACTTTTCTGTGCGAATCCTGAGAGGCCTTCTGTACATTCTCACGTATGCTAAATAAAATAAGAAGTTCCCATTACATTTTTTTGTGTAATGGAACTGATCTATTCTCAGGAAAATTAGCCTTTCACTTAAATGTTCTTCTACCTTTGACAGGGATGATGTGCGAGGCTATTGGTCAATTGATCAATCGCTAGACATGTGCTTTCACAATTCTGATACGTCCCCATCAGAAAATGCCACAATAATTGCAAAGAAAACTCTTTAGTCAAAATCAGTTTCATATGCAGCTTGATTTAATGAGTGGTTATTATAGGACTTGGAAATCTCTGGTGGTTTTTTTTTTTTTTTTTTTTTTACCAACTAATTTTATTAATCAAGCAGTAGCAAGATTTCATGACTAACTGTTATTAGGCTTTCCAGGACCCTGTCTTTCAGTAACAGTGCATTTCCGCAAGAACGTAATGTGTTGATCTTTACCCTGTAAGGTGAAACAGGCGTTCTAATAGAGGGTGGTGAACCGATGCGTTTTATATTATCAGATACTAACTAGAACAAAATGTCATTGTCTTGTCATTCTAACATCAAGTGTATACTTAGTACTTATTACCTGCTTATTAGGAGGGGACTAGGAATCCGGTAACCTTAACATAAAAGACTGATCAGATCTACAAAAGCCTTCTAAGTTCAGCAACTGTCAGCCCATATCGCCCCGGTCCACATGGCTGATTTTTCAGTCTTGTCAAGGAAGGTTAGCTTGTAATTCCAGCAGTTCCTAGGATATTGCTACTTCTTAACGTCATTAGCTTAAACTTACTGAGTTGTGATTTTCATAAATAACACTTTTGTTTTTCTGATTCTCCTGGGAGACTAAAGTAGGGCATTCGTGGTCAAAAAAGAGTTCAACAGGAAATCGTTTCATGAGGGATTCACTAGTATATTATCTCAGATGCTTTATAATAGACTGAGAAAGTTTAATTTGTGACTGTTAGCATTTCAAAGTTGAAATAAAAAAACCTGGAAATCCACTGACTAGATTGTATTTGAAATGTTAAATATGTCTGTCCCCATTTTTACAAATGGAGAGAAAAAAAATTCCGAGGGACCTAAGTTTCCGGCGATCTGATGACTATTGTAAGCAACCCTTAACACCTTAAAAAAAAAAAAAACTTAATGAAATACTGCTTCCCCCAGTTGAATATATCCCTGAGCTGACAAGAAAAACAAAAAACAAAAAACTCAGGTTTAATACAAAGTAAAAATTGTAAAACTGTAAAGATAACTGTTGAAATTAATTTTTGAGTAGAGGGTAACCTGCAATAGCATGGAAAATCATGTTTCCTGATCAGCAGACAAAAGCAAAAGCTAGGATCTACTCATGGCGGGTTGTCTGACAAGAGTGCTACATTCCCACAACCATGAAGGAGAAATAAGACCGTCAAGCAGGAGAGATAGTAACACACATCAAGGGAATTTACCTACCGTCATGTCAGTGTTCTAAACACCTAAGGTAAACCTGAAGGAGTATATACATATCAAGAGTGTAAATTTCAATCCAGTCAAAGAATATATTTGAATGATGGATAAAAGAACCTCAATTAAAAGTTAGAAAGAATCAAAAAATGATGAAAAGCAGGATATATAGAAGATGCAATAATTAAGATTAAAAATAATTGTACATTTCACAGTCATAATAAGCATACGTGTGCAAGAGTAATCAATTAAAAGTAAAAAAAAACTTTAGTCCTGAATTTAGTACATACAGCCATATGTGGTGTATAAAAGATACCCATCCTCAAAAGATTAGGATAAAGAAGTTTGAAAATCAAAAGGTAGAATTACACATGCCAGGCAAATCCAACAAAAAGAATGCTGGTTTAGATAAATTAACAGTAAAATAGACTTGAACACACACAAATGTATTTCTTGAAATAAAGCCTCTGACTCTGGAGAATCGAGGAATTTTTCATCATACTCTTGGCATCTTCCCTCTCTTTTTACCAATCTCTCTCTAATTAGGTATGCAGCGTTAGTTCCAGACCCACCAGTGAGTTGATCCATTAAGACATTCTGTTGTTAAATATTTCATTATGAACTCACACTTAAATCTAAAGAGCAATCTGTGAAAGAATAAAATATTCAAAGATTTTATAGCTCATAAAACAACACAGGCATAGTTTTAAGGGAACCACCAAGACATGGAGTCTCTACCTTTTTCAATCTTCCCTCTGTCCTGGTGATCTTCCTGTTTTCCTCCACCCAGCAAACCACCCTACATCAGATCTGAACCACAGAAAATTATGCATTCTTAGCTACAAGTCATTGGGCATAGGGTGATTAAAAACACAAGACCTTAGAGTTTACTTCATTCACTCCTCCTTTAAGATGACTCATTCCTAATTCCATGATTAGTTCTGTGCAGCACCACCCAGAGGATCCAGATTCTACTGCTAGTCCCAACAGTTTGCAATTAGGTCTCACTGGAGTTACAAAATCATTTGGTCACATAATCGACCTGTACTCAAACACTAAAGGAGGCAAAAAAGGAACACATCGTGGCAGAGGCAGGCTGCAAGACATGTGCACAAGAGCACTGCTGAGAAAGAGAATAGGAGATACTCATTTCGCCACCTTTACCTTTGATTCTGATGCCTGCCGGAAAGCATCTGTTCTTTCCTACTACTGACTTTCACCGAGAATACCACCCTTCCATCAGGGGGCTAAAAACCTTTGGTGCTGCTGTGCTGGTAGCTAAACCCATTTCCATCATATTAAGCTGAATCACCGTCTTCTTTTTCTTTTTTATAGCTGAATCATTATCTTCTTTTTTGTTTCATAACTGCCTGCTTGTTATGTTAGGTATTACTTAAAGCATTCATTTTTTTAACAGTTACACCACCAAGACCTCTACTTTGGAACCCTCATCTTAGAGACAAAAAGTTTGATTTCCAAAAAGTACATGCGTCAGAACTGTGTAACTGATGAGCAGATGGTGTCAAGTCTCCAGGGCAGAGTAACTTACCCTCTTTCCTAGTCTAACCGCACAGCTCATTTTTTTAGGTTCCGCCATAATAACTTTTATAATAAGCATATTCTGCCTGCTTTAACACATCCACAGAAAATGCATCCGTTTCTTCAGTAGCCATTGCATTTTTTGCCAGTTTTAAGGATTACAAAATGTTTTTACTATCCATAAGAAATTTATTTTTCTGCATTCCAGTCTGACCCTTTGAAACTGAGGAGAACAAGTCTTATTTTACTTCAATGGGGCTGTAATGTATTTTATTCATAATTTCAACAAGTACTTTAGTCTCTACCCCGCACCTCTGTCACTTTTCCTGGAGATATTCTATCCTGTCTGCATTTCCTTTTCTCTCTGCAGCCTGAGGTTTATAACTACTGGGTATTATTTAGTTGGTATAGAGGTACACAGTTCATATGACCCAAAACTTAACTGGCTTCCCTTAGTTTATTCTCATGAAGATGATGACAATTTTATTCTCATGAAGATGATGACAATTTTACCAAGAGAGTTCTGCATTGACCATTTGCTTTCTCTGCTCACTTGTGCAAATGTATTCATAAGATGAAATGTTAGTTATAGAATTGCCGGGTCAAGGCACTTGTGTATTGCTCAGGGGAAATGTCCCTATTGTTCCAGCCTGTTATCTGCCAGTTGTATTTGTGCAATTTTGCTGCTACGTGAGCATCTGCAAATGATTAAAAAAGCAGAGTATGATGTAGTGGAATCAGGAATCTGAATGTCATGAAGTGGGCTTGAAACAGGTTCCTTGGATTTTGACAAAATATTTAGGGCAAAGTATCATCATTTATAAAAAGAAAAGGCACTTGATCACCTGTACATTTTGCCCTCCTATCATAGTATTTCATGATTAGTATTTAGGTTCATTACATATGTTCTTGAGTATTTTTAATGATTTTTTGCTGTTTTATGTGGTCCCATCTTTATCTATGAGGCCTTGCAAAGATCCTTTTACGATGTGAAATCAGAAATAAACACAAACTCACGCTCTGGTCTGTTCAATATTAAAAGTTATCATTTTTTTTTCTGGAGACTATTGTACTAGCGTTTAGACTTCTGCCTTATTTGGGCTTTTGACTGTTTCACACTAAACTTGAAGATTGAAACTTAAAATACTTTGACATTTTACCTATAGTCAACTCAGGTTTTCCTTATTTTGTATGTTGATTAATTATTATTTTAAAACCAAATTACAGGATATTACATCTGTCTCAGTTAAATTTTGCTTTGGGGCTCTGATATCTACTTCTGGTAATTTTAATATGTTTTTGAATGTTGCTGCTAATGTTAGTTATATCATATTCTTTTAGCTCTTACTCTCCCTAAATGTTTCACATTGTAGGGGAGGAGAGTGTTTTCTTAAGTCTTCATAGGGTCCCTTACTGAGACCGACAAACTTAATCCGAAAAAGACAGACTAACGTGGAACGCATACACGTTTATTTCATGTAAGTTCTATGTCACGTAGGACCCTTCAGAAGGAAATACGGACTCAAAGACGCAGTTAAACCTGAGTATCTTTATGCTGAGTTTGCTGACGTGTGGACAGTCATGTTTCAATTCTTCTTGATGTTCCTTATGTCTCTGGAGATAATGGCATTCCTGTACTATGGGCATAAGAAGGTCACCTATCACATGGCTGTCTTGTGACCTGTTTCAGGAGGAAGGTAAGGATGACATTCCTGCTTTTTCTATTTCCTCAAAATCCTCCAACTTAAAATATTCAATATGGCAAGGTGCCATTATTTTGGAGTTGTATGTACTAAACCCCATTGACATGGAAGTAGAATGCCTAAGGAAACACACTTGGAGCATGTCCTATGACATGCTGCACAGCTGACAGTGAGCCGCTAATCTAGACTGCAATTGTTCACATGAAAAGAAATCCAAATACCTACCCTTATTTTAAGTCTTGTCCATACAACGTCACTGGAGATTCTGAAAATCAATGTCTTCCTGGAATTAAAATATGGTACCTGAAATATGCCAGTGTATCTGTTTGGCTCCAGTTTACTACCATTTATTTCCAGACTAGTTGTTCATGATTAACTAATGAATGATTTGTGTACCATTATGCTTGGATTTTACACCGAACTTCCTCATTTATGTTTGTCAGTACCTGCCTTTCCAGTTGTAAATATAAATGTACATCCTTCCCTCTTTGCACACCTTCCATTATCTCATTTCTCAAAAAAATAACAACCCTCATTTACTGTATTTCTATGATCATATCTATTGGGCTTTCACTGTGTTAGGGAATTTTCTGCAGTACTGACATCTGACGTTTAGCCTCATTTTTAACAGGGACTTGCTAGTCTACTTTTTCATTATCTTTTGAATTTGTACTGAATTTGTACTGATTTCACAAATGGAATGGAATGTTGTTCATCAGGAGGTATAAAATTAGAAGGAAGCAAAAGTAAACGCAGAAGGTTACCATTTGTGTGGCAGCATCTCAAAGAACACTTGAGGTCAAGCCACTATGCTTCCTAATATGCAGGTTCTTAAATATTCACTGGATTTTTTTTTCCAGATAAGTTATAAGCATGTCTGATAGTTTAGTATGGTCTTTCTTCACTCTCAGTTCTCCTAGTTACTTTAAGTGGCTGCATGATAAGAACAGCCAAATTTCTAAAGTATATTTCACAAATGCCTGTATGTTAAAATAATCTACAACATGATTTTCTATGCTAACATAATTTGAAAACCCATCGCTGTACATCCCTATCAGGATACTAATATTTAACCTTAACATGCTATCACTTCTGAGCATATTACTGACCTCCTCATCTTTGTTTTCTGGGTAGAAGTACTGAAAGTTAAATTTTGCACCATAACTGAAGTTACATTTCATGTATAGTCAAACTCAGGAAGGTTCCTATTTCTCTGGGTTCTTTGTCATATCATGAGGGACTTCTGAATGTATTTATCAATTCTTACTACTACACTTATTTGTACTGGTTAGTTTTCTTGGAAATTCTTTGTACAAGTACAGTAAAGCACGATATTATCTTCTTTGATTTGTTTCCCTTTATAACAAATTCACTTTAATGTACTTACTCAATTACCAGGCACAAACTATACATAATTACCAAGATTTTCCTTACAAATAAAATTATTCCTACTGGATAAACTTATTTATACCTAAAAATGTTTCATTGATTCATATTAATAGTTCTTATTATTTTAACTTTGAATTAAAATTTATTTGATTATCCTAGTGCATAATTACATAATTATTGTTTTCTGAAATCTGTTTTACATAGTTTAATACGTTCTCCAATATAATTGCAATTAACTTGGGTCTCACAGAGACAAAATAACATAAAAGGTGTTTAACAGTTCATGCTCAGCAGTCTCACTAACCCTGGATTCCAATTCTACCTCGGATGTGACTTAATTTATATTTTCTCATGTGTTAGACAGAAATGATAGTTGCTGTAATATTTGAAATTAAACGATAAGACATAAGTATCAGAGTTTCAAGAAAAAGCTTGTTATCTCATGCGATTTAAATATGAAGAAATGTGCAGTTCTTAAATATATAGCTCATTGAATTTTGACAAATATATTAACCCACACACACCTCAATCAAGATACAGGTCATTTCCAGCACCTCAAAAATTTCCCTGGTAACTCCTTCGCAATCTATCCCTTTTCCTACCTCAGACAAAAGAGATATTCTGTTAGCCTTCTCCTGGATCCTAAATCAGAATAATTACAAGTAATGAAGTAGTATTTGAGAGCTCAAGAAGAGATCTGGAAAAACTTAAATGCTGAAATAGGCACTCTGTGTCCTTGACAAATTATGTTTTTGGACTTCAAGTATTATTCCTATTATTTTCACATACACTGAGACTCACTGTAATCTTTTTACTGGGTTGCCCATGAATTAAATAAGGCCATCCATGCTATGTTTTCAACCTGACAAAGCAAGTGTTCTATGTATGTAATTTACTATTGTAAACATTTATTACTACAACGTTTATTATTATTGATGTCATTACTATATTATTGGTGTTTTTTTTTTCATTATATTTAAAAGGTACTCGATTCAGGGATAAGGTTTTTGAAAACTTTAGCTGATTCAGACAATTACTCAGAAGATTAAAGGTTGGGTTCTGTAAACACACTGAATTTTAGTCTGAAGACTACATATCTGTTGAGAACTTAGCTCGACAAGACTCATGATTCTCACTCATCAGTCTGAAATGTCTGACACAACTGGGTTGGACTAATATATAGCTTGAGACAGTAGTGAATCACTGTAACGTTCCAGCAAAAAGGTAAGACAGTTACATGTCTCTTAAAAACTTCAAGATGACTAAATCTTATCACAAGTATATCACCATATAATAAAAAATAATACATACATAAACCTAGCTGTTATCAAACTGTTTAGTTATTTTAATTACAAATTGATCCTTAAAGCTAATACATTCAGGTCTACATTGTAATTCTCAAAAGTGCTTTCTACTTATCACTACACATGTAATTACATGTACAGATACACTTAGATTAAAACAATCTTCTACTTCACTCATGATAGTGAAGAATATAAAATTTATAACAAGATGACTAATGAAAATGTAAAAAATAATTAAAATTATAGACTATTTGACCACTGAAAATAGTAATTACTGAAATATATCTTTCCAAACAAAGACAATGGAGTTAATTATACATGGTTATATTGTATAATCCATTAGAAGAAACTATGTCTTGAAAAGAAGATGAGTGGATATAGTTCCTGCTGCATGAACTGAGAGGTACAATAACCTAATATGGATTTCTTAAAGAATGAATAAATAGCATGGATGCCACGGATACAGAATGTAGAGGGACCCTTTAAGCTTGTAAGACCTCTAAAGGCCAATATAAAGCCCAGCGAATTGAGTATTAGGCATTAAGTGACACCATAAGCTTCCTCTATTGGATTTGGGGGAAAAAGTAACATTAAGCAATTCTCAAGAGATAAATTATTTAATGAAGAGTCATCGGTCAAAGGTGCTATAAATTCAAAACGAAATAGAAGAAGCTTGCTGAGTGTAGACTGTAAGAAATCCAAGAGGATTTCTTTTTTTTGGCACAGTACAGCCAAAAAAATATATATTTCATGATTGAGTAAGAGGTATTAATGAAGTAAAGCAAAAGTTAATGAGGTCAAGTTTTTAAAACAACAAAGTGCAAGTTAAAACACACATGCACACATGTATGCACACACGCACACACACACACTTTCTGGCTATCCCAAATTATGGTAAGTCCCATGATCTCCACTTCCACCTCACCCAAACCTTGGAATCCACTCTCCACTGCAGGGCTTGACTCTGGAGACTCAGCTTCATTACTTAGCTCTGATCTGGCCTGGATATGCAAGAAGCCTATCCTCTGAAGCAAATGAAGTTTTGGGGTTAGTGTTACTGTCCTCAAACAAGCATGACATGATTCTGAGGCACATTATACTCAACAAACTCCAGTTCTCAAGCTCTCACATTACTTGCTCATTTAGCAGAACTTTAGTCATGGGTTTTGCATCAACAATTTATTTCCATAATTTTTCAAGAAAACTTTTAAAATAAAGGAATTATTTAGAGGAAATTGGGCCATGCTTTCTTAAACCTTCAATCGCTTTTCTGGAAATTTGCTTCATACTGAAAAATTCCCTGAGACATAGCAATAATATCTATTCAATAAACTTCTATATATGCTTGACAGCATGGTTTATTGAAGAGTGACATTGGGGCTGTTGGCTACCATGTTACAGCATTTGGTCCTCTGATCACCTCTGTGGCCAGATGAGTGATTGTGCATTTCTTGCACTCGCATGCGCACACAATATCCAACAGCATATATGAACTATTTGACCAGATAATCTAAAAACTGTCCCTACCCTTAAAGAATGTCTGACTGCAAGACAGAGCAAACAGAGGGGTAGTGTGGGAGATGGAGCAGGGGAGGGAAGGGGCCCAGTGGAACATGGTGGGGGACTGTTGAGAAACTTACGGTGGGCAGGGTGTGAAAGTTTGTATCTGTAAGGGTTTGAACCCTAGAGCAGATACAAATATGTAAACCTACTTTGTCTCAATAAACATAGTTGGGGGCGAGACCTTTTAAAGATAATCTGATTTCAACTGTTCAGTCTTCCTTTCCCCGTAATTTTGCAATTTAGATTTCAAAAACACTTTGAGATAGGAGAATCCAAAATAAACAACTTCACTTTCTTCCTATGTTGGAAAGAAGTCATGGGACTCTATCTAGGATGACTCGACATTAAATCAACCATGGTTTTACCTATGAATTGCTGCCTGATCCTTGAAGGCAGAGTTCTATTTTCTCTTTCCAACAAGATGATTTACAGTCTTACAGTCTTCCCATTTGGCTCATCTTTCAAAGAATGAAGCCTTCTTTTATACTCTAAGACCAAGAAATCATGACCTGCCATTAGCCTAGTATCAGGTAACTTTGACCAATATTATAAAGTTACTTCTTATCTGACTTGTTTGGGAAATGCATAGGAGTGGAATATTGGCTCCTTATAAAATTTCCTTTGTATTGTGTCATTCCCTGAATTTTTTCCTGGCCCGCCCCCCTCAATCCCTAAATTTTTATTGTAATGTGCTGTACCTGTTTGTCTGCCTGCCTGTGTGTCTCCGTGTGCCACATTTCTTGACAATCATCGAGGTTGGGAATCTGTTTACAGCATCTCAAATCTGTAAATGTTCTGGCATTATTCCTATAATTTTTTTTTCTTTTACTCTGTCCTCCTCTTTTGCCTGGCGCACCAGTTGCATCTGTCTAGACCACTTAATATATAGTTCATTGAGTACTTTTCATTTATTTACTCTTTTTGTCCCCTTGCTTTGGTCAATTTTTCCTGCTATGCCTTCATCCCCTTGATTTGTCTGTAGGTCTGTTCTGCTGTAGTCCTGTCCAATGAAATTTCTATTTAACTGCTGTAATTTGTAAATGTTATTTTTTTTTTAAATTTGGGTCTTTTATGATGTACACTTCCCTTCTTGTTATGCTCATTTTCTTTAAAATTCTTGTATATAGTTATAAAAGCATTAAAGCTACAGGAAAGGACAATAAGGGCATCAAGTTGATTTATTCAGGTTGAATTTGGAAACAAGCAAAATGTTAATGTAATAATCCAGGACAGAACAAGATACCCCTAGCACAAGGATCGGTGGGAGAAGAAAGGAGGGGGTAATACAGAAAGATACTGGGAAAGTACATTTTATATAAGTAGACAACTAATAGTGTGGGAATCGATGGAGAAGAAAAAAAAGTCACCACTGGGTTCAAAGTTTTAAACCTGTTTCTTTCTTACATTAGATCCAACTTTCCACCTACCTATCTATTCAGGAAAGGCAAGAGGAAAAGCAACATCAGTAGGAGAGATATAAGGTTTTAGTATTTAAAGTTTATTCAAGAAGTATAATCCTTTGGAAACTTTAGCCATGACTTTTAGAGAAAAGAGATCATAGTTGACTTCAAAGTAGATCAGCTTTCCAAACAAGAGAGTCTATCTAGACTGAAAACAGAACCTTTAATTACATTTACAATTTAGTATTTAAAAAATATGCAGCTGACAAATCAACTTTTCCGTAACTAGGAAATCATACGCTTGAAGAAACTTTGACCAAAATCCAGACATAAAACTGATAGAAACAGAAGATTTTCTGCACTTTCCTAAGAATTTCCTGAAATTTACACTACACTAATGAGTGAATGATAACAATCTTAAGAAAAAGGTTTGGGTACAACAATGGCATGTTTATTTGGTTTCCAATTGCGTTGACGTTAACAATTTGACAGCTGGGTCTATTTTCAAACATACAGAGTTTATTGTTTCCTCTCAGTGAGAGAGAAAACACATGCTCATCAGAAAATAGTACACATGTGCTATTTATATTGTTATACGAAATATCCCATTGCTTAACAGGTGATTTAGTTTTTAAGCAAATCCATTTGGCAAATTGTCAAAAGTATAAAATATCCTTTTCTTTTTAAAGCCCGATTTATATAAAGGATTTTGCCATCTTTTATTTCCCCATATAATGGAGTCTTATATAGCAACGCTGTGGGAATGAAGGGAAAATCTGCTACCTCTAGCATCTGCTCAGGAAAGACAATGATATACGCTCTCTCCATCCCTGGCCGGTACACACATACGTTTAAGGAAAGCAGCGCAGAAGCCTTGACCTTCAGTTTTACCTGAGAAATTTATCTGACACCTTGGAAGTTCTGCAAGAACTGTCATGCAGTGGCTCTGTATATTGCTAAAGATGGAACCCTGAAATCATTTTTGAGGAAAGAAACTGATTTTCTTTAGGAAAATGAGGCTGAGAAGAACTTCAGTTAGATAAGAAAAATCCAAAATGGCAAAGTTCAGGAAAACAGAGAACTTACACTGCTTTGAATGTAAAGTAATATGGTCATTTTATTTGAAGAGCTTTTAAAGAATATTTTTAGTTTGGTGCTTGAGGGACCATATTGTTAAAATCATCTGGAAGTGGATTAAAGAGTATATGAAGGAAATGGTTAAATAATTCTTGATTCCTAGGAAAGTTTTAATACAGAAAGCTAAGGCTCGTGTTGGGTGGTGGGGGAGCAAAACCTACCTTTTAGGAATTTCCTGTGTCAAGATTTGAAAATGGTATTATCTGAAGTACCCTGCCATTCCACTCTGTAATTATTTATTTGCTAACACCCTTTAGAAAAAGTTAACAAGTCTCAAAAACTCTAGAAATCAGCTTAAAGCACCACCATAGGAGGTGCAAAGAGGACTGTGTTCATTTGGAAATGGAGGTACCTCAGAAAGAAGTATAAATGCAAACCAATGATAAGGAACACCAGTTTTCAAGCTATTGGATAACAGCATAGGACTGATAGAAAGTAAAGCAAACGGTGGATATAAAAACGCTAAGGACACAGATGTACCAAAATGACTTAAAAATAATGTGGAGAAATCACATTACCTGATAAGGTCTAGTATAAAACTACAGTGATAAGAGCTTTTAAATAGACACACCAATGAAACAGAATAGACTAAAATTGAATCCATATATATATATATATATGGTCAATGGATGTTCGACAAAGGTGCAAAGGTGATGCTGCGATGACAGAAAGAGTATTTTCTATAATGATGCTGGAAGTGTTGTGCATCTAAGCGCTGGCTTTTTTTTTTTTTGAACTTTACCTATCAAATGCAAGAGTTAACTCAGAATCAATGGTAGATATAAATGTAAATCTAAAAACTATGAGGCTCTTACAGGTAAACATAAAAGTGAAGCTTTGGGTTAAAGGTTTCTTGAATAGATCACCAAAAACACAGTCACTGGAAGGGGAAAAAAAGATTAACTAGACCTTTAAATGAAATTACAATCAAATGCCCCCAAACGGATGATTGGCTAAAAAAAATGTGGTACATATACACGATGGAATACTACGCATCCATCAAGGAGGACAAACACATGTCATTCGCAGCGACCTGGATGGAGCTGGAAAAACTCATATTGGCGGAAATAAGCCAAAAAGAAAAAGAGAAGTACAGGATGGTCTCACTTATATGACGGATATAG
>PVHY01000422.1:0-48857 GCA_004024945.1 Uropsilus gracilis
GGCTAGGGATCGTGGTTCGAGTCCCGCCTGGGGCCCATAGCAAGACCTAGTTCCAAAAATATAGCTGGGCGTGGTGGCGCGCTCCTGTAATCCCAGCTACCTGGGAAGCTGAGGCTGGGGATTGCCTGAGTCTGTGGTACCCCAGGCAACGAGAGCCTGCAGTTCCACGGGCAAAAATAGTGAGACCTAGTCTCAAAAAAAAAAAAAAAAAAAAAAAAAAGAAATGCATCAATCATATGTTTTGGGGCATCTAGGTTGTTTCCAGATCCTGCTAATGTAAATAGTGTTGCAATAAACATCCAAGTACAGGTATTCTTTTGAATTACTGTTTCGTGTCACATGAATGAGCTTGCTAGATCAAATGACAGCTCCATTTTCAGTAATTGGAGGGTCCTCCACACGGCTTTACATCTGGCTAGACCTCGTATGCATTCCTGCCAGCAATGTGTAAGTGTTCCCTTTTCTCCACATCCACACCAGCACTTATCCATTTTTTTTTTTTCAATACTAGTCATTCTTTCCAGTGAGAGGTGATAATCTCATTGTGGTTTTGATATGTATTTCCCTTATGATAAGTGATGCTGAGTATTTTTTCAGATCTATTGTCCATTTATATTTCTTCTTTAAAGAAGTGTCTTTTAAGATCTTTTCCCCATTTGTTGAGTGGGCTTTCCACATCACTTTTTTGAAACTGTATGAATTCTTTGTGGATCTTTGATACCAGACCTCTGTCACTTAAGTGGAATACAAAAGTTTTTTCCCATTTGGCTGGGTATCTCTCTGCTTTGTTTATTGTCTCTTTTGCTGTGAAGCTTTTTAGCTTCATAGAGTCCGTGATTTTCTTTGCTTGTATCAATATGTCCTGGAGATGTTTCTGCAGCACTGGTTGTGGAGTATTTCTTTATTTCAGGTCTTAGATCTACATCTTTTATCCATTTTGAGCTGGTAATTGTGTATGGTGTAAGGGAGTATTCCAGTTTTCCCAGTACTCTTTATTGAAGAGATTAGACTTGTTCTGTTGTATGAACTTTGCCCCTTTGTCATAGATTAATTGATCATACATATGCGGCTTTCTGGACTTTCAATTCTGTTCCACTGATCTATGTGGGGATCTATGTGTTTGTTTTTATTCCAGTGCCATGCTTTATCTTCTTTATCCAGTTTTGGATGTTTGCATAGTTCTAAAATTCATCCAACTCATTAAGGTTATTGAACTTATTTGCAAATAAATGTGTGCAGTAGTCTCTAATTTTCCCCTGGATTTCAGCTTTGTCTGTTGTAATTTCTCCTCTTTCATTTATGATTCTCTTTATTTGCATTTTCTCCCTTCTCTTCTTTGTGAGCCTGGCTAGGGGTTTATCTTTTTTAAAAAATCAGCTTTTTGTTTCATTGGTCTTTTTTGATAGTCCTTTTTATCTCTATTTCATTTATTTCTGCTTGAACTTTTATTATTTCCTTCCTTCTACTTGCTTTTGGTTTTTTGCTTTTTGATTTTTTTGGGTTTTTTGTTTGTTCTTTGTGGTTCCTTCTCTAGCTCTCTTAGATATGAGATTAGGTTGTTTCATTGGGTCTTGTCTTGCTTCTTGATGTGGGACTGTACTACTATATATTTTACCTTTCTTGTTGCTTTTGCTGCATCCTGTATGTTCTGGAAGGTTGTATCCTCACTGCCACTCAACTAGAAATATTTATTTCTTCTTTGATTTCCTCAATAACCCACTCTTTTTCCAAGTGATGGCTTCAGTCTACATGAAATGAGAGCTTTCCGGTAATTTCTAGTTTAGTACTTTTATGGTCAGAGAAAATAGATGCTATGATTTCAATCTTCATCCATTTATTGAAACTGGTCTTGTGGCCCAGTATGGTTGAGTCTAGAGAATGATCCACATGCACTTGAGAAATATGTGTATTCAGTTTTCATTTGGGGGGGGGGGGTTGCGGTGTCCTACAGATGTCTATTAGAGTCATTTGGCCTAGGTGTTCATTTAAAGTTACTGTGTTCTTGCTTATTTTTTGATTCATTAATCTATTTCTTGGTGAGAGTGTGGGGTTGAAGTCTCCTACTATATATGTTTTCTCTAATGTCTTTTTTCAAAGATGTTATCGATCACCTGATGTATTTTGATGCTTCTTCATAGGGTATACATATATTAATGATTGTTATGTCTCCCTGGTTTGTTGTATTTGTTGTTCCATTCTCTTCTTTCCTGAAGTGGTTCTTCCAAGAAGTGTGGTGTGAGCCTAATAGGTTTCCTTTATAAGTTGTCTACTTTCTGCCTTTCAGCAACTTTATTATGTTCTTTGTCTTACATTTTTTGGAATTATACTATGATGTGTCTTGTAGTTTTGTTTTCATTATGGTAATATGGTATTCCTCTAGCTTCCTGTATCTCAATTTGCATTTCTTTCTTTAGATTTGGGAAATTCTCTTCAATTATTTCCTTCAATAGTTTCTCAGTTCCTTTGTCTCTCTCCTGTCCTTCTGGGAGGAGAAACATAATTCTAATGTTTCCATTTCTCATGGTGCCAGATAGTTCTTGGAGTGTTTTTTCAGTCTTCTTCCTTTACACCTCTCTCTCCTTTTCTTTTTGGATTTTTTTTATGCTTTTATAAATAAATTATAAATATTTCACATCATTGTAATCCCCAGGGGTCACCCACCACCTCCCCTCTCAGGCCACTCCAGTTGGTCCCCACACCCCCCCCCCCCGCCCTCTCAGGTTGTGTACTTTCATTTGGTTGTCCATATAGTAGTGAAAACATTTGGTTTCTGTCTTTTTCTAACTTGTTTCTGCCAATATGATTTCTTCTAGGTACATCCATGTTACCATAAAGTCATCAAATTTGTTGTTTTTAATTGATGTGCAATATTTCATTGTGTATATATACCACATCTTTTTCATTCAGTCATCTGTCTTGGAGCATTTAGGTTGTTTCCATGTCCTTGCAATTATAAATAGTGCTGCAGTAAACAACCTTGGTTATCTTTTTAAGTTTTCTTTACTCATCTAGATATCAGTTTATCATAGACAGGGACCTTGCATGCTTAGAGAGCCAACTCCAGAATTTGGGCAGTGTTGACATAATCTGCATTTATTTTACATTACTAAATACAACTGGTGAATGCCTTAAAATTCCTAAACCTCAGCACTAAATTTGATGAAATATTATGAGGACACTAAAACAGATATAGGTGCTTTATTTCCCTCCATCTGGTTAGAAGTACAAAATCCATATTTTATCTTTGTTATTTGTGAAAAAAGTACTATTGCTTGATTTTCCTTCAGTTAAGCAGTTTTTTTCTTTTATATTAAAGTTTCTAAATGCAAGCTATATATATGTATATATGTATATATTTCCTATTATTTATGATTTTATAGAATTTCAAAATATTTCCAGGTGAAACTGTAAGTATCTCCTTTGGGTAGACTCCCAGAAGAGTGTTTGCTGGGTCAAATGGTAGTTCCATTTTCATTAGTTTGAGGGTCCTCTATACTGCTTTCATAGTGGTTGGACCAGTTTACATTCCCATCAGCAGTGGAAGAGTGTGCCTTTCTCTCCACATCCACAGCAGCATGTATTGTTTTTTTGTTTGTTTGTTTTTGTTTTGTTTTTAATTCATTTTATTTATTTGTCACAATTGTGCATTAATTGATCCCTCCTCCTCCCTCCATATCACCCTCTGTATCCCCCTTCCTCCTCCCTCCATATCCTCCTTTTGTATCCCCCCTTCAGTCACTCCTCCCATTTTTCTGCAAATTGTTGTTTGGTTAAGTTGATGTTTAGTTGTTGGTTGTTTGGCCTGTTGTTCTCTTTCGATATATGGTAAGTGTGTGTGTGTGTGTGTGTGTTTTGTTGTTGCTGTTTTATTTTTTGTTTTTTTTTTACCCCGGGGCTTTCCCACTTCACAAACATTTGTTAACTATCTTGATCTTTTGTGCTCTTCACCTTCTTTTTGGATTATTTTTAATTGAATCTTTGAGAGTACTGATACATTCTTCCACATCTTTTCTTAAGTTCTTTTTTTTTTAATTGTCATTGTCATTTCTTAGTTTGTTGCTTGAAATTCTTTATTTCATTGCTTTCCTTCTCTGCCTTTTCTCTTAGTCTTTCTGTGCTTGCATTTCCTTCTCTGCTTTTTCTCTTAAACCTTTCAATGTTTTCCTTACGGTGGCTCTGAATTCTTTATCACTTAGTTTGAAATAGTCTTCCATATTCATGCTGTTTATTTCAGTATTTCAGACTGACTTTCTTTTTATAGTGTATTATTCCCTGAAACATTCATTTGATCATTCATGGTTTTCTTTCATTCATAGTTTGCTTGCATGTTTGTTAAGCCCGTGATGCTCCTGTGCCACTGATGCTGGTGGGCATGATTTCTTGAGGATCTTGCCAAGTCATGGATGGATCTGTCTAGGGGCTGGGCTGCTATGGTTGGTGTGCAGTGATAGCTGTGCCCTGCCACTCTCTCCTGAGTTTTGGTGAACAGTTCCCTTGCTGTTGGTAAGCAGGGCTTCTGGTCATTCCTGTCCAGTTGTTTGGGGCTACTAGAATTGGAGCTGGGTGTTCCTGTGGTTTCTGTGTGAGACTGTAACTGTTAGGTGGCTGATGTTGGTGAGTGGGGTTCTCAGGTTAATGCTATGGCAGAAGGGCTTGAGTGTGGAGCTTTCCTAGTGCTCCTGCCTGGGCACTCTTCTGCTGTGGCAAGTGCTGATAAGAGTTATGATTTGCCCCCCATCTCCTACTGTCTAACCTTCACTTTATGGAGAGGGGGTCCTAGGCCTTGATCTGGACTAGTCTGGGGTCCTGTGTGGTAGGGGCCTTGATACGCACAAGATGGGGATCAGTCTGCTGTAAGGTGCCTGCTGGTTGTGTTGAGTGAACTTTTGTGTTTAGCTGTTAGGTTCCTCTAGGTTGTGGCCCTCAGGATGGAGTTGATGGGTTTAAAGTGCTGCTCTTCCAAGGTCTTTCTCTTTAGAAGTTGTGGATCCAGGAGAGATGAGAAGCAGGAGAAAGGGCATATTCAGTTTTCAAATAATTTGAGCTGATGTACAACAATACCAAAGACTATCATGTCCACAAATTAACAAAAATATTTATTATAGCATATAGCAAAAACTAATTTAATTAAGTTAATCAGTTTTAACAATGCATTCTCTACAAAAGAACATTAGGTGAGAACATTACTCCCAAAAATGAAAAAAAAAAAAAAGACATTAAAGCCTTTTAAAAATTAAACACATTTAAATGGATGCGCTACATTTTTATTTATATTCAAAAATACATCATTTATCAATGAAAGCTTAAAACCATTTTGAATTGTTTCCTGTTGCAAGTCCCTGTGACATAATTTGTTTTAAACTTACTGCCACATAAATATTGAAAGACACTATAAATATGATATAATTACTGAAGATGCTGTTCTACTGAAAGAATTAGAACAAGAAAAAAAAAAAAGGACATTGGAATCCAAAAGACAATGAATCCAACACACAAGAAAGAAAATAGTATATCTAAGATGACAACAGTGACTTAGATATATGAAAAATTTAACAACAAAATGCAAGTATCAAAGAGAAACAATTGTTACAAAGGGATATGTAACTAGAACCTACAACTCTGCCATTAATAAACAGAACTATGCAAAATTTGAAAGATAAAATAATTAATCCATTAGTTAAATACACAATATAATAATATTGAAAGATGGGCACAGAAGAATTTAGGTATATAAGATGGGAAATAAATACATAAGAATATGTGGTAGGAGGTGGAGAGAGTGAATATTGGCCAAATACACAGAAAGATATCAATAAATAATGTCATAAAATTAATAATCAAATAAGAAAAGGCATGCTATTTAAAAATATGGAGGTAAACACCAAATTACTTATAATATCTAAAACAAACTACTTCTTGAAAAGGCAACATTAAAAAGGTATGCAGTTGCCATGAGGGATATTATAATTCAGATTCTCAAACTGGGAACAAAAGAAAAGAGATAGAGATGAGCTTTGGATTTTCTTGTTGATGAAAGCCACAACTAAAAAAAAAAATAATTTTTTTCTTTGAAAAAGTCTCCGTTTTTTGTTTGTTTGTTTTTGTCTATGGCCATATCACCCTTGAACGCACCCGATCTCATCTGGAAAAGTCTCTGTTTTTTGTTTTTTTGTTTTTATCATGTACTAGCCTCAAGTTAGAATGTATTAATGGCACTCAATATTTTTTTAAAAATCAGCAAACAATGAAAAAGTAATGGTTGAAAGTCAGAAAAATCAACAAACAACATACACAGACTTTCATATGTGAAACATATATAGACTTTCAAACACTAAGGGTGAATATTAAACATACAATAGCCACTTTGTCAGTTTTTTAAAAATACAAAATATGAAGTTATCAGGAAAAGGAAACCATAAGAAAGTATCAACAAATAACAAATTTAATGAAAAATGAATGCTATAAAAATGACAATTTACTAATGAAATTGGACAGATTAAAAAGCAGACTAGATATAATTAAAGAGAAAATTGAATATATGAATGCTCAGAAAGATGAAATATGTCTAATTTTTAGATTCCAGAGGTTGATAATACTAAGGAATAGGGAAGAAGTAATATTGTAAAAAGATGTCTGAATTTTTACATAACAATTGAAAAAAAAATAAGTCTCAAACCCAAGAAGTTCAATGAATCTAAAATGAAAAGAAAAAAAACATCAAGGAAGTACTCCAATTAAAACAAAGGGGCATTAAAAATCCAAATTTATTAACAATTAATTTCTTAACAAGTAGCCAGTGGTATTGACTAAATGATTTTACTTCAACATTTGCATAAATGTTGCCTATACTACTTTGTGTGTACAAATATTATATTTCAAAAATAAAGGGACACAAAAAAGAGATTGTATTGCCTTTAAAAAATATAATTCACAATAACTTCCGTTTTCTCTATTACTAACGTTTTGCAACTCAAGTACAAGTACAAACATTTTATAATGATGAAAAATACAAAAAGCATCTAAAGTGATAAATTTAAAAGTAATGAGCAACCAACCCATTTAAATTGAGAGAACATGCAACAAATAAGTATTTTCACATGGAAAATTAATTGCTAAAGCATTTATTTTTCATAACGAAGTCAAAAAACTTTACCAACAAACTTTAAAAGTTAATATGATCATATGATACCAAAAGTGACAATCATTTCCAACCAGTCAATGAATGTTAAACAAGTGTTAAGTGGAATAATCTGATAACTTAATGTCAATTTAGTTAAAATTACAATATACTTATATAGTGGGGGATGAGTTACATATTCATTATATATGTGAATTATATAAAATGTTGCTATATATAATTCAACTTATATATATGTTCTTTAAAAATTAAAATATTTTCATATTATACTCAATTTATGAGACACTTTAAAAAGTAACACACGTGTTCTGACATATAAGTGTGCAGACAATTATTCTGATAGTGAGCTGACTCAGAACAGATTTCACATAAATCACTAAAATTGGCAATATATAATCCTGTTTAAATTTATCCTGGGAGGCAACTAATGAGAAAAGTGTGCTTTACTTCTACTCTCACTGCCAAATCGTTCACTTATCCACATTCCACTCAGGCTTCACCAATTAGTTAAACCAAAGCACCATTGTCATTTTCAGTTACATCCTAAGCTGAAGAATGAGAGCTGAAATAAGGGTTAGAGACCAAAATTGTAGAACATTAAAATTAAACATAAATCATGCTTCTCAGAGAAACTTTGTCAACAAGGAGGTTGTTTTGTAAAACATAAAGTTCAATAATGTTGTAAAAGTGCCCTGCATTTACCTTAAAACTTGAATGAAAAAATTTGGTTATTTAATTATGCCTTAATCTAATCTAAATCTCATTATTCTATTATATAGCTATATAGTAAAGTAAGAATTTATAAGTATACCTAACTGATTTCCACATCTCTTAAAAGAATATTTGCTTCTTATATTTTCAAGAGTAATTTCAGTGTCTTGACTAAATAAGTTAACAGAAAAGGAAGAATTAGTGTATCTAAAACAAGGATTTATGGGAGGGGGGCAAACTGAAGTAATCTGAGGTTAAGAGGACAGTAGGGAAGAGCTACCAACTACTAGCAACTTTATACAAAGTAATTGTCAAATTTAGTATGAATGAATCATAAGAATTTTAGGTATATGTGTTTGATAGCTAATGATACTTAACTGATAATTTCACCTTCTTTTAGAATATAGAAATCACAAGCAATCTAGTCCATCATAGCAATAAGAACAAGCCATGTAACCTATAAATGTTTTTCAACATTCATGAACATTTGTTTTTAAGGAAACTTAAAAACAAAAATCATGAAAATAAGGTCCCTCACAGAAGAGAATGGTTAATTTTTATTGCTGACACATCATGTAGAGAGAAAAGCTGCTAAGAGTAAAACAAAATGTTCTAAATGTTTAAAAGGTCTAGTTGAGGGTTGGAATGGCAGTTTATAATCTCTGAGGATCCTAGGCACAAAGAATTTGAATCATTTGCTTATTTACATCTAGCCTCAATCAAATATACCCCACCCCTTTGACACAAGACACAGCTGGAGAGATTAGAAAGATACCACATAGATGTAGTTTTATCAGGACTGGTGAAGTATGAGCATATAAAGAAATAAAAGGAAAACCTTATATAGACACACCATGATAAAACTGAAAACATAGTAGATAAATTTTTGAATCACCCGGGGGGGGGGGGGGGAGACAAAATAACTATAAGTGAATCATTATTATCAGAAATAATGGTCAGGAAACAATGGAACTTCTTCAAAGTACAGAAAAAAGAGAGTCACATCAAGCTCAATCTCTAGTCCACTAATAATATCCTTTTAAAATGAAGACAAAATAAAAATGAACCATTTATATCTAAAAGAGCACTACTAGAAACAGAGAACCATATAAAATGGAAAGGAAATTACGTTCAATTTTAAAGAAGAAAGGAAGAACAATCCAAGTATAAACCAATGAACCTTCAGGGTATTATATTAAATGAAATAAAGTCAGATGAAACACTACAAATACTACATAATTTCACTCATATGTGGAACATTAAACAAAACAATTGAGCAAACAAACAAAAACAAGTTTATACATTAGAACAGATTTGGTGGTTACCAGAAAGGATAAAAGATTGTGGGCAAAATGTGTTAAGAGGAACAATGATGATATGGCAATGAGAAATGAATGGTAACAACTTTCAGTGTTAAACATACAGTAGCAAACATAGATGCCAACTTACATAATTGTAGACTTGAAACTTAATAGGGTAGAAAATTGCTGTTTTTATTTAGCTCAATAGAAAAAAGTGTAATTATGCTGGCAAATAAGCTCTTAAATCTCCCTCATACATAGCTTTCTCTTTAAATCATTGAAAGTAACTTTTTAAAGTAGAAACTATAGCAATGTAATGTGGGCTATAGTGCACATAGAAATAAAAGGCATGTACCCAAAGAGAAAGGCAGAGGATAGTGGAAGTAGAAGTAAACTAATAAAGTAATGCATTTATCTTATTTATCACCTTATGACAGAAAACTTCTTTATCTTCTAAATTTGTTCTGTAACTTTCAGCTCCAATTTAAATAAAAAATACACACTAAGCACCTATTTATATGTAGATGTTTTTATTTGATATATTCCAATTAAAATTAAGTTCCACCATTATGATTTCTACTTCAATTAACATTTTCCATTGAATGATCAATCACAATACTGAGTATTTTCATTCTCATTTTGGTCGTTAAATCAATTAAATTTCTTGAGTGAAAAAAGATATAATCTCATCAATTAAGAATACAAATGACAGACAATATGCTTTAGGAACCTGTGTATTACATGAAATATATAAGGAATATATCTATTCCTTAAAATATTTAAGGACAACCCATGTTTCTGGATCATGAATTCAAAGAAGTCAACTCATCTTGGTCACTTGCTTTTGTAAAGTCCTATTGTGGCATTTAAAAAACAACAAGAGTGGGATTTCATCAAGACTCTGAGTAGTTTTTTTTTAATTCAAAAAATTCATTTTATTGATTTGTCACATTTGTGCATTAATTGATCCTCCCTCCCCCCTCTTTGTCCCCCCTCCAGATACTCCATCTCCCATTTTTCTGTGATTTGTTGGTTGGTTAAGTTGATGTTCAGTTGTTCATTGTTTGGTCCATTGGTCTCTTCTGATATCTGGTAAATGTTATTTTTTTTTGCATATATATGTATATTTATATTTATATATAGACTGAGTAGTTTTTATTCAACCTAATTTTGAACAATTCAATTGGTTACTCAGTTGTAGTAGCTATTATGTTACACTTGGTCTCCTTTACACTAGTGTAATTTAGCCCTCAATTGAAATGAAGCCTATACCAATTCATTATTTAACAGTAACCTCAGTTTAAGACTCAGCAATCAAAGCATTAGTGTTTCAGAGGTTCATCCTTTAGCATAATTGACATAAAGCCATAAAATTATAGACAGCTTTGACAATGAAAAAAATTACATATTCTAAATAAAGATACCATAAACAAGGTTAAATGTTTTATAAAGTTAACATTAATACCAAAGGCTGATAAGGATATCACAGAAGGGGGAAAAAAAACTTGAAACAAATATCCATAATGAACATGCATGCAATTATTTCTCAGTAAAATCACAGCAATATTGAGAAATAGAAAACTTTTCCTCAGAGAAGATAGAAAAAAAAGCATATTCAATTTCACCACTTCTATTCAACAGACTACTGAAAAGTCCAATGGAGAGTAATTAGGCAATAGAAGTACATCAAAGAAATTTTAAAAATATGAAAGAAATAAAACTAGAGATAACATATATGGAAAGTTCCAAAAACTACAAAAATTTACTAGGGAAATAAAAAAAAAATCCTATCAATAGTCACTGGCTACAAAATCCATAGATAAAAATCATTAGTGTGCCTAAACATGTAAAACAAACTTGAGAAGAAATGCAAAAGGCAAATTACAAATACTACTGTATCAAAAAGAATTATATAACTAGGACTTCACTTAAATACAATACTGAAATCCCTATACAATGAAAGGCACAGAAATAGACACTCCTTTTTCATTTATTGTAAAAACTAACATTGCTAATTCACTGCTAATTTTTCTATCCAAAGCAATATACAGCTATAATGCAACATCTCTTAAAGTTTCAGTAAACAAATTTTTGAAATTTATATGAAACCAAAAACAACTCTTTACAGTCAAAGCAATTCTGAATAAAAAAAAATTAATGGTAGTATCACCCATCCAGAATTCGAACTACACTGGCAAAGCTATAGTAATCAAAACATTAAAGTATTGGAATAAAAATAAATAAGCAGTCCAACAGAAAAGAATTGAGATCTCAGAAATAAATCCACTCATACTGACAGGTAACCTTTAAAAAAGGAGGCAAGCCTAAACAATGCAAAAAAGAAAACCTCAACCAATGGGAGGTGGGAATTGGAACAAGCAATTACAAAGGAAGGAAACTAGATGATATCTCACAGTTTGGACAGAAATAAATCAAAATGAATTAGATTTGGATGTTAGATCTGAAAGCACAGAATATATAGAAGAAAACATAAGTGAAATAACCCACAACACCAGCTTAGAGTTGCCTCTCAGGATTCAACTCCAACTGCAATGGAAATAGAAGGAAAAGGAAACAAATGGCAGTACATCAAATTAAAAGGTTTCTGCAAAAGAATGCATCATTAAAATGAAAAGCCCCTACTGAATATTAGAAAATATTTGTTAGAAAATATGTTCATACTTCTGACAGTGAGCTAGTAGCCTAGATCAACAAAGAACTTATATAACTTAAAAATAAATAAAGAAAACAACAAATCATAAAATGGGTAAAAGAGTGAAATAGGCATTTCTCCAACGATACACAAATAGGAACAGGTATATGATAAAAATATGCAACATCCCTTATCAAGGAAATGCTAATCAAAATCACAATGAGACCACTTCATACCACCAAGAATGGTCATTAGCAAAAATAGACCAGAAACGAGGAACAAGGTACAACTTTGGTGGGCATGTAGACTAATTCAACCTCTATGAAAAACAATATGGAGAATCCTCAAATTATTAAAAATAAATGTCCCATATGACCCAGCAGCTGTACTCCTAGATGTCTACAAAAGAATGTAAAAACACTACTCAGAGGAATACATGCATTTCTATGTTCACTGTAGCACTATTTACATTAGTCAAGCTACGGAAACACCTAAAAGCCCAAAATAGATGAACGATTAAAAAGACTTGGGATATCTATCTATCTAATCTATCTAATCTAATCTATCTATCTATCATCTACTATCTATCTATCTATCTATCTATCTATCTATCTATCTATCTATCTATCTATCTATCTATCTATCTATCTATCTATAGAGGAGAGAGAGTAGTACTTTGTGATTAAAAAAAAGGATGAAATCTTACTACTTATAACTATATGATAGGAAAGTAATTATGCTAAACAAGACATAAAGAGAAAGACAAATATCGAATGGTTTCACTCATTTGGAATACAGAGAAAGAAAGTAAAAGAATAGACAAAACTAAACCAAAAATAACTATAAATCTGCCTATAGACTTAAAACTATAGAGAGGAAGGATGATGTGGAGAGCAAAGGGATGAGAAGCTCTAAACTATATTGGAGAACTATAGATACTTAGTTCTTAGTATTTGTGATGGCTATGGTAAGAAAACATACATCTGAAGAGATGTGAATTTATAACACTCAATCTGCTGTAAACAAATGTTTAGTGTTAGTTAAAATGTGTAGTCTAATACTTTTTGTGAGATTTCCAGGACTGGAACTGCATTTGAATTACTGGGAAGGAAAGAGTTAAATTACTCAAACTATATACTAAGGTCAAATGAAAAGGCACAAGTTTAAATATGTTCTAATATAATAAACAGAGAAAGGACACTAGCACAGGAGTATTGGTGAGCTGTAAATGAAGCATGTGCACATCTGTAATGTGAAAATGTACCACCAAAATTTCATATATGTGCAATGACTGACAATAATGTAAGCAATGTATATTTACAGACACACAATATATATAGTCAAAGGAAGAAAAATTAATCTAACAATCACATTTATCAAAGAAATGAGATAATTATGGGAAGAAAATGGGAATTTGAAATTAAAGAATGTCAGAAGGACAATACCAGGATATAAAACAATCTCTTAAATATTTTCAGAAAAATGATCAAAAAGACCAAATACTGATCAATTATTCTTTATAAACATTTGATTTTATGTATATAACAATAATTTTCTTTACTGAGATTTTATTTCTGTTCTCTTCTCTGTAAATTGATTTCATGGTTCTTAAATGAGTCTAAAAAAGTGGTAAATAGATATAAGGCTCAAGATTTTAACACAGGAAACACAATGGGAGTTTCTTTTTCCCAATAATGTCACAATAGTGGTAAAAATAAATCTAATTGGACTCGTGTGGTTCATCTGACCACACCTAAACCAAACACTACAAAAAATGAAACAAAAAAATATATAATTTTCAGGCATGAGAATAGATGTATTCAATTCTAGAACTGCCCTATGAATCAATCCCTCAATCCCACCTGAACCATATGGCTTACAGCAATTAGTAGAAAAGGAGGAAATAGATGCTACACACACACACACACACACACACACACACACACACATTTCACTTCTAGAAATCAGTATAATAACTGACCAAAATATCGTGATTTTTTAAAGAATTTTATTATAGTTCCAAATTCAAAATTACAATAGTACGATTTCCAAAATACACTTCAAACCTTTTACTTATTGAAATTTGAATTCAATTATTTTACATATAAAGCACATCTATCTCTAAAGCATGTGTATATGTATGTGCATGTGTAGACCTGTTAGTGATCCTTTTGATAGTAAAATATAGCACCCATATACTTCTAAATATGTTCGTCTATATTTACTAAGAAATGCATTTTGAACAAATGTGTATTTTAAAATCTTCTTTAATACTAATAGCTCCCTAAATTTTTAAAAGCTTGTTTCACATAATTCCTTAGTATTGCTGGAAAGAAGTAGTATTTCCATTACAAATAAAGAGAAAATGCCTTATCACTAAAATGAAGTAAATAATGCTTAGTTCATTCAAGACATATGATTTTCATTATGGAGAATCTTTCAGTTCGTGCCAGTAGTCAAAGAAGTGATTCAAATTTCATTTAAAATGTTCTCCACTTCTACATGACTGATAATGATTGCACACAAACCTTGATAAAATAATGCGATTGATTATACCTCACTCTACCAGAATCTGCCAAGTCCCCTCACCAGAGTACCAAAGCACAAATGTTTAACAACCAGGGTATTGATGGGGCATCAAAAGATGTCATGAATTCTGCATGGGTATCTCCACAGAATAATATGAATCTCACATGTTCCTAATCTTATCTTCTCCATTTTAAAAATGAAAGATTTCCTCATCAGTCAGGACCGATCAAAGGGGCCAGAAATACCCTCACATGTGAGGCACCAAAATTTAGGGAAACGTGGGAAGCTAGTAAGTAACCTCTAAAAAAAAAAAAAAAATAGTATCAACAGAAAAAAAAAATGAAGCAAAATCCTGGGAAAATGTATAAACAAAGTTATGTAAGGTGTTGGTTATCAGATAACAAAGGACTGTGGACCCCAGCACATGAAAAACAAGTAAGATGAGCTGCTATCCATGTCTGTTCACTGCCTTGAGAGAATGTCCAAAATATGGTGCAGAAAGAAGAATGAGGCAATGCATGGTACTCTTCCCACATAGCAGAAGCAAATCAGAGTATAATGACTAGAGTAAATAGGAGAGTTTATCAAAGAAATAGCTGCAGAGAGAGACATAGATTTTCAAAGGGTCTTCTTAAGTATTTAACAAAGAAGAAACAGAAGTACATACTAATGGCTAATAAGGAGATGAAAAGCTGTTGGCTGTCATTACTCACTAGGGAAACACAAATCAAAACCACAAAAAGTACCACCTGCACTCCTAATTGGGTGGTTGTACATAAAAAACAAATACAAAAATACACACATCCATAAATGTATGTTAGCAAGGATTTCAGGGAAAAGAATTATTAGTAGTCTGCTGTACAAAGACAAAATGATGGCAACAGTGGACACTCCTCAAAAAATTAAACATATATTTACCAAATGATCAAGCAATTCCCCTACATGAAATATTACACAAGAATTCAAACCAAGTTATCAAATCAATATATGTAAACACATTTCCACTGTAGCACTACTCACAAATACCAGAAAATGGAAACAATTCAAATGTTTGTAATTTATGAATGGACAAATAGACTATGGTATATGCATGCAATGGAATATTTGGGCACAAAAAGGAATATATATATATATATATGCAATAATGAGGATATACCCTTGAACACATTATGCTAAGTGGAAGCAGATAGACAACTACAACAGAGGAAAAAGTGAATGACAGAAAAAAATGAGTGCACATTTACTAGAATGACATTTTTGAATAGGGAGAAGAGATGAAATCTAGTGAAAAGTTTTAGACAAGACCTATATCATCAATGGTACCAGTTCAGAAGGCAAAGCATAATTGTAGACATGCTGAAAGATAAATGAAGGTGGTTGTGTTAATATATGAGAATGTCTTATAGCTTCACTCTTTTCAGACAAGTAGGAAGCAAAGTTAACATCCATGAAATGGGTTTGAAGGAGCTAGGGAAGGTTTAAAGAAAGGGTAGTCACTACTTTCCGTATATTAGCAGAAAATACTAAGCAATTTATCCTGTGCTAAAATAATGGAGACATCTAGGACTGATTTATTTTTTTAAGCTATTTCTCTAAAGTTTTCTCAAAGATTTACATACTTCAAAGATTTAAAGCTATTCCAACTATAAGGACAATTTTAACTATTAGAGAAGACTTAACTGTACTTCACCATGCTTGCATTTTTGTAAAGTTATGACTTTTCCTAGGTTTTTTTAATTTTGTTTGTTTGTTCTGTTTTAGCATCCTGGCTATAAAGGTCTATTTTTCAAGTGATAGTTGCTACTATTTTCTCTATTAGCCATGTTAATTTTATGTGCATAAATCTTATTAAAGATTTTTCTGGAAAGCATATATAGCATTTTGGAAGAAATGCTTGCAAGTATCGAATGCCTTTACAATCCCCAAACACATGAATGTGTGATACCACATGCAGGACCTTCCTAAAAAGTGTCTATGAATCTCTCGTTTCAAAAATGATCTAATAATTCTGAATTACTTATACTGTGTGTATGTGTGTATATATGTACATATTATCTATATCTAACACTATTTTATATTTTAGGCCCATGATTTATCTAACTCAAAAGGTATATTTTTCAATAATCACTAAACCTACTAATAAATGAATTGATGTGGATGTTCCTACACATTCAGTGAAACACTACTCAGTTATAAAAGATGAAATTGCCATTTGGAATTTGTACAGCCTTGAAGGTATTACACTAAGTGATTAAATACGTCAGAGAAAGAAAAACATGATTCCACTCATGTTAAAGATAAACAAATAAAAAACATAGGTAATTAATCAAAACAAAAATAACCTCTTAGTTTCTCAGGACAAAACAGTTACCAGAAGAAAAGGGGAAGAAGGTGTATATAACAGATAATGGGGCTCAACTATAAAGTGACAGATGGGATGAGACTTTTGGTGACAGTAACAATGTAGTGCCTACAGAAGTAGAACTAAAAATCTGTACACATGGGATCTACATGTTATAAATCAACGCTACGTCAATAAATCATGTTTCAAAACCACCCAAAGCAAAAGCTTTAACTACCTAATAATTTGATAATATAGCCTTAAAAGATCACTAGATCTTTTAAGTAATATCACTAGAACCTTTGAAGGGTTTTTAGGAAGACCTACTTGACATTAGATGCCATTATTTACTCATACTACACTATTGATGTAGGCTTTCTAATTAATAAAGATGATTCTTTTATTTCACCATTATATTGAATCTGCCCAGTTATTCAAACAACATTCCCTAAGCATCTGCTCTAATGGTAACTAAAGATTCAAAGACAAATTAAAATAGAACCATGTTTTTATTAATATTTAGTAAAGGTACTAAAGTAAACACATGAGAAGAGCAATGCTTTAGTCATGTACAAAGTTCAATGGAAACACAGAAGGGAGAGTCAAAGGTGTTAATCTAAGTCTCACAAAAACACACACTAACCACATCACTTTACTTCAAATGCTTTAAATGTAAAAATGAAAATAACATCATACAACTTATAGGGTTGCTGTGAAGACTAAATGAAACAATGTTTATAAAACACAGCTACTGTAATCTTTATCATCTCACTTTCAAATCTTAGGGTGAAATTTGATTTAAGAGCAAAGAATAGCTCTGCCTTTATTAGAAATACAAGTGGCTTCTAATGCCAAAATTTTGTAGAATTGTCTGGCTAAGGTAATCCTACAAATAGTCTCCTGAAAAACAAATGGAAAGAAATAATATACTAAGGGCTATAGGATGCGATGTTCTCATGAGCACATTAACAAATAAAATCTATTAGGGTGAAACAATAGATAACAATGAGGTATATGTCAATCAAACCATTAACAGGTCACTGAGGATATACATACATACACAAGGTAAGAATGATAATCCTGGATGACAATTTTCTTTAAAAGTAAACTAACTAGGATCAGAGCACTTTACAGTTGCACCAAAAGTATAATGCTACCATCCCTTCATCTATGAGAGAGTTCATCTCAGATATTCTGCTTCTGGAGACTGTGCTACTCCTATTGTAAAGTGTTTCTACTCTAAGAAAAGGGTCAGCAAACTCTATAGTGCTATCCAAAATCAGCCTACCATCTGTTTTGGTACAGATCACAAGTGAATAAAGGTTTTTCACTTTAGAGTAGTGGAAAAAGAACAAAAGAATAATAACGCATGACTATTAAAATTATATCAAATTCAAATTTCAGTATCAATAAAGTTTTATTGGAACACAGTCATATTGACTCTGCTTTCCCACTATAATCACATGCTGAATAGCTGAGACAGATATAAATGATATTTAAAATCTAAATATCTATAACCAGATCTTTTATAAAACATTTGCTACAAGATACAAGATAATATATGAGGGTTTGTCTCTTTAGCCTCAGTACTGAGAGGTACTGAATGGTTATTAGTTCCCTAAAAGTGAGTGTCTACTGGATTTTTTGATAATATTTTGAAGTCTTCTTTAAGTGGTAGTATCAGGTAATATAGCTATTATTTGCTAAGCGATTATTACTCCATGCCAAATATTTTCATCTCCATTTTAAAAATGATGAAACAAGATCAGTGAGAGGTGATGACTTGTTCAAGCTTACTGTAACTTGAAAATCAGTTCCACTTTCGCATTCTCCAAAGCATTTGTTTAAAAACACAACTGCCAAAAATAAGAGTGCAGATAACAAAAGAATTCAAAGTAGTGAACTCCCTCAAAAGAAAATTCTTTTCCACAGTGATGTGGATGGTGACAATAATATACAAAAACAAAAGCCAATATTCTTCAGAGAAAGGCATAATATAAGAAAACCTTTTGAGTGATAAGAAATGTGCAGATCACAATTGGTTTCCAGTGTTAGCTACCTGTGAGTGGTAACTCAATGCTCTCCATTTTCTAAATTACGTAAAGGATTACCTGTATGAGCTTTTGCTATTACCAGATCATGCCCAAGTAGGCAAAAACCAATTAAAAAAAAAAAAAAAAAACCTAGAAAAGAAATAACTTTAAGAGCATGTCTTTTATGAAATAAAGGTGACTTTAAACTGTAAGACTTTTTAAAAATTTCCCTAATTTACAAAATTGGTATTTTTTAATTGCCTTCATTACAACACACTTAAGTATATAAAAGGTTTTGCAAGAATAAATTATTTTCCTTTGCAATCAATAACATTAATGGTTCATCATCTAAAGCCACACCTTGAAAGTAAAGTCTAATAGTTTAACTAAAATCAACATGGAAATTTTTAACTTTCAAATTGATTGCATGTTTTTATTACAGAAAGGACTCAGAATATCAAGTGTATTTTCCTACATTATTTAAATACAACAACTTTATTATAGTAATCAAGTTAAAGTGCTTCCCACACCTTAGATTCATGTACATTGATTTTAGAAATACACAGAATCCACAATCCTGATTATAATTAATATACTTTGGTTTGTAGCTAAATTTGAAAAATTTTAAAGAGTTCTAATGGAGAACAACATTAATGATTCACTGATTCAGAATATAAAAATATGAAATAAACCCTTAGAAGGAAATTAATATTGACTTATGAAATGTTTTAAAATTTTTATGACAATAAAACTGTTCAAGAAATAGTGTATTTTAAGGTTATTTGCAAAAAAAGTGTATTTTAAAAGTTAATTTTGTTTTGTTACAAAAGCAATAAGGAGAATCTATTAATACTTTCTACTTATTTTCTAAAACAATTTTATATGCAAAGACTTACGTACAAAATTTTTAATACACAGGGAAAAAAGTTAAGATCTACCAGAGTAGTTTCAAATTTTATTCCTACAATTTTTAAGTTAGCTTGGTATATATAAGAAATTGATTGCACCTAAGTAAATTATTACCACAATAAGAAAGAATCTGAAATAAAAAATTTTATAGAACTGTTAACATTTCAATAGTAGGAAATTCCCAATGTCTAAATTTGCATTCTTTGGAAAGACATATGTCAAACCAAGTTCTTTCCTATTACCAAGGTCTATATGGCAGGGTATAATAGGCACCACAAGGTGGTGCTAACATCCTCTCATATGTGGCAGGATAAACCAATGCTACTTGCCTGCTGATGTAACCTAAAGAGGAGACTTTGCAACCCACAGGGTGGATACTAACTATGATAATCTCTGGTCTAACAGAAAAAGTAAAACATCAACAATATTAGACAGTTTCTACTGTTGGTTATAAGGGAAAAAACTAATTTATAATCCACTAGAATTAACATTTGGTTTGCATCAGCATTCTCATTTAGTTACAGTATTTTACATGAAAAGGAAGAAACTTCACAAGCAACAATCTAACACCACTGTCATAACTTCACAAGCAACAATCTGTAACATCACTGGCAGATTAAACTACAACTTTACACTCAATGAATATACAATAATGTGCAAATCAAGATTCCTTTATCCATCATCTAGTAGTATAGGACTCTAATACAAGTGATAACAGCAGTCGGTATTATGAAACCCATACTCATGCTTCAAAATTTGTTTCCTAGATTAACAACTTTACTCATTTCTGGGTACTTATTCATTGTCTGAATGATTACATCTTAGAAAAACATGTTAGGTTTTTTTCAAAGTTCAAGCTGTAAAGACACTAATCCAACTGCTAGAGTCATCCACTCTTCTGTTGCTTTTAATCCATCAGACACATGGGTATGTGGATGGGTAATAAGATGGAAAGAATGCAAGGAGAGAAGGAAGAATGGGAAGGAGGAAAACAATGGTCTAGTTTCAGAAATATAAGCAATTCAGAAAAAAAGAAAAAGTCGCTGGAAAGAGTACAGTACATACATATTTATGTATTTATGAGACATGTTTCTGTACATACATAAAATTTGGTACTCAAAATTTTACTAATACCAAAGCCAAGTCTGAGTTTTAAAAGTTGCCAAGGTCACACAATCAGCAAGGATTCTGACTTCAAAGCCTCTTTCCAGTATGACTACCTTAATAGTCATGCTAATAATGAAAACAGCTAATATATAATGAATGGCAACTAGGTGGCCAGTAATGTATTAATAAGCATTTTACATCTTTTATGTCGGTTATTTCATACATCAATCCTAAACTTCACAAGCAACAATCTGTAACACCACTGGCAGATTAAACTACAACTTTACACTCAATGAATATACATAATGTGCAAATCAAGATTCCTTTATCCATCATCTTGTAATACAGGACTCTAATACAAGTGGTGAAAGCAGTCGGTATTATGAAACCCATACTCATGCTTCAAAATTTGTTTCCTAGATTAACAACTTTACTCATTTCTGGGTACTTATTCATTGATATTTTTATTATGATTGAAAAAAATGAAGCACCAAAGGTTCTGAATACAAATTAAGTGGTAAAGCTGGAATTCAAATCTAAGCAATATGGCTACAATTAGACTACATAACAATATCACCATTCATTGAACATACTTAGAATTAAGTGACTGTTTAATGAGTAAAAAATAAAAACAAGTCTTTTATTAATAAACCTTTCATTAAAATGTGCAAAAGTGGTACAGTTGATATTACTGAGACCTCAAAGAGTTTGAAATATAAACAGAAATGTACACAGTTCACTAATTTGAAAATTATGACAAGACTACAGATGAAAGAAAAGATGAAATGATTTGTCAATCACTAAGCAAAACAATATACTTAGAGGAGTAAATTATAATGAATTACTAACAATAACTGGTACAAGATTCAGATGAAGCAGACTGGGAAAGTTACTAGATAAAAGATAAATTTTAACAAAAATTCCATGAGTAACAGGTTGACCAGGTAAGAAGGCAGAAATGGCACTCTTAGTAGTTTAATACAGTACAAGTGAAAGCATCATTACAAAAATTCACTAATTGTGTTCAGGTGTTGGTCAACATGATTGGTATAATTAAACAAAATGTTTTTACAGAAAAAAAATTGGAGATAGAAAAGCAGAATGAGCTTCATTCTTCTATAGTATATCCCTATTTCTAGCTAATTAATTACATGTTGTATAATAAATATTCCATAAAAAGAAACTGGATTTCGAATTACATAATCAAAACGCTTGATTGTGACAAAACAAAAATACAGAATACAATGGGAGAAAAGTTGAACTGTTGAGTCAATCAATTAGCAATTTATGAAATGTCCAAAATCAACATTAGAGACTTTCTAGAGTAATTAACTTACATTCCAGTGTATTATAAAAAGCAACATTATAATGTAAAAGTAACACTTATCCTTTAAAATTATTGTAACATCTAAAAATAGGTAAAAGTATTTGACTAACCTATGCAGTGCTTCATGAAAAACATACTATTTCATACTCCTAAAAATACTATTTCATTTAAAGCTTCTAAACAAAGTCAGTTTAGAAAGAAAATAGTCACTAAAGCACAGTATCTAAATCTGGAAAGCCAGCTTTCCAGATTTCCACCTGAAAAATGTTGCTGTTATTATGAGATCTCTCTTTCCATTAAAACAACACATAATTGCAATTAACTTCTGAAAATTATAAGCATAGTATTACTTGAAATACACTGATATTTTATAGACTAACCCTATAAATATATGTAAAAATATGTAAAATATCAGTGTTACAGGTTGCTATTTTACAATTATAACCCTAGAACACTGGTTCATAAATACATCCACCCATCAAATATTTGCTAGGCACCCACTATAGCCAAGCATGATTCTAGGCCTTAAAGATAATCATAGTAGATAAGAAAAAGCACACAAGAATAAGGCAGAAATAAACATAATTCAAAGAATCCTATATGGAAATAGAGAAAAATCACTGGATTACTCCTTAATATTAGGAAAACCTCTCTGAAACTGACATGCAAGTTTAGCTGGGGTCAGTGAAATACAATGCTGTAAAACTACCATTCCAAAGAGAAGGCACAGCTAGATCAATAATCCTCAATATAAACGTAAGGAAGGCGTAACCAGAATATAGAGGGGAAAGGGATAGAAAAGATTAGATCAGGAAAGCACGTAGTAGGTTTACAAACGAAGAAAAACAAGTGGAATTTGTGTTTTCAATGTGAAAGGAGAGGGTAGGTGTAGTGCAACCATCCCCTGATCAAGGTAGGTTCACTATCTTTTGTAGCCGGCAATGAATGGTGAAGTCCTCAAAATGGCCTTTTTGGTGTTTTTTATAATGAACAGAAAGAATGAACAGCCTTTCTCTACATTTCCCTTGAGTTTGCCTTTCTATACTCTTTCCCCAGGGTGAGGCATCACCCTTTTATCTCCGCCTCCTAGGTCCAGGTGTGCCCACTCACGCATGTGCACACCCACTGGGCCCAGGTGTGTACAATCACCATCACTGGGAGGTACAACACCACAGGTGCTAGTCATAGAAGCTAATGGCAAAAGGGGCAAACACCATGAAAACTAATTTACCCTAGAGTATGGAGTAATGTCAGCTTATTTATAATAAAGAGGGGAAATTCACTCAATGCTGTGCAGCACACCAAGCTTGGAAGCAGAGACACTTATTAATAGGAGCTAAAGTGCTCCACTAGTTCCCAATCTTTTTCCCACCCCAAAAACCTTTGAAAAATTAACTGTTCTTATAAATAACAGCAAAGAGAAAAAGCACTGACAAAAGCTCTAGCCCTCTTTCTTGGCTGTTTTAGGAGGACTGCACATAGTGTACTTCCACTGCTTATTCTCAACTTGACTTCTCATTTGACTAGACATAATTTTCTTTCTTTGCTTTGTCTTTTTCCTTTTCCTCTGCCTGTGCTTTGTCTTTTTCCTTTTCCTCTGCCTGTGCTTTGTCTTTTTCCTTTTCCTCTGCCTAAGTTAAAAGTCTGTTCTGAGTACTATTTAATCAGACCTGAATCTCTGTCTCAACACTATTGCATTTCCTGCATTAAACATTATTGGTGCTTTTCAAAGTTTTAACTCTAAATGGGAAGAAACTGGAAAGACATCACCACAAATCAACAGATTTTAAAACAATATGAATTGCCCTATGTAAGAAAAAGCTATACAATAAGCAGTTCCCTTTAAAAATCTAATTTAGACATGCTTTCAGAATGTAGGCAATTTTTTTCTGCTGTTTCAGGATAATTATTTAAATTCTAGCATGTGAACGAACTAAAAGCATTTATGGAAAATTAAAACCACTCTCAGGAATCTTATGAAATACCCAATCTTAGTATAAGTTACATGTCTTTATACCCTAACACAGTTCCACTCTATTGTTTAGAAAGAACACTTAGAAATACAAAAGTAAATAAAGCTTTAAAGTGGTAACCCCAAATTTTTAAGTTTCTAGTTATTAAAAGTGAAAATTAAAACTCATGTCACAACTTAACCAAGAGTTTCCCAACATTATCTGTCTCAGAAAATAGTGTTCTTTTTAATCCCCTAAACAAGTCTTCATAGTTACATAAAATGAGAACATAAAACTGAGTTGAAATGACATTATATCTTCTATAGATACAAACATAATAAAGATTACTTAATCATGGATCTGGTAATTTTGGAAGACAACATAAATACTGAATCAACTATATCGAATATACTACAAAATAAAGCTTTTTGAAGTGAAAAATATGAAATCATAAATATTGTAAAGTAATATTCTACTCAAAGTTTTCATCATGCTTCTTCATAGTTTTATCTGCTACCAATTAGAGACTTCCACAGGGATGAGGAGTCCAGGACTGACTTGGAATCATTCAATTATGTATCTCAAAAAGAGATTTTGGAAGACTCAGCTCAAGTAAGTGGAATAATAAGAAACATCAAGAATGCTTCAGATAATATCTTTTTTAATAAATGACATTACCAAACAAGTGCAGTGAATTTCATTGTTTAGAGACAAGATTATCTAATCATAGACGAATACATATTCTTAAACAGAATATTTAAATGTATACCTCAGAATTGTCTGCCTTTTAAAGTCAATTTTCACAAGTACTGAAATTAATGATCTTTACAATTCCTCACTGTAAACTACAACCTCAAAGGATTAGAATGCTAAGGTTATTTTTTCCAACTTCACTTAAATGATTTAAGCTTCTATCACTAAATTTTCCTTGAAATAGTGGCTAGATCTGTTTTTCAGATTTATCAATTATTTCCTAGTAATATCAGTAGAAAAGGTTTTATGTGCTTTTTCTTGTATGCAAATAAATTTATTAGAACCTAGGATTTGGAAGAAAAGCACTCAATCAAATTATGTTATTATTGCAGAAAACTTTAAGAATTTGCCTTCTGTAAAGTCTTAAATAAGTTCTTTACTCACATAAGTATTCTTTATTTGTTAGCTAAAGATCCAGTTTTCTCAATATGTTTTTCTTTTATCTTTTTTAATTTAACTTTTTCCTTAGTATTATACCTCATTTCTTGAAATAAAGTGTATATAAAACTATATACCAAGAGATCCTTCTTTAAGTAGGAAAGCTGCAGAAATAAACTAGGGCTGGAAATAAACTACAACACTTAAGAAAATAAGCTAAATAAGGTCATTTTATTTGTGGAAAGTCCACTAATAACAGAATTGGGGTAATGACAATATATGACATAAAACTAGTTGGGTTGAAACTGGGTGCCCCAACCCCCCACCTGGGGTTGTGGCAGTTAACAAGGTACTCTCCCCCATTGGGCAGTGGCAGTTAGCCCCTCCCCCCTTAAGGGAGCTCCTCCCCCATTGAATGGTGGCAGTTAGCCCCGCCCCCCTTAAGGTGTTCCTCCCCCATTGGCCGGTGGCAGCTCCACCCCATATGGTGTGGCAGTTAAAAACTGTCAGAAGTGGGAGGGGGGGGAGGGGAGTTGGACCAGAAGCAGGGGGGTAAAAAGGCAAGGAGCAGAGACTAGGGAAAGACAGAGACCTTTTGGGGAGGAAAGAGAACTTTTGGAGAGAGAGATCTTTTGGGAGAGGAGAGAAGAGAATGGCAGGTGGGTAAAGAGAGTACCCCGAGTGAGCAGGCTGGGCAAAATGCCCCTGGAAGAGTGAGCTGGAGGGGACAAAGAGCCATGGTATCTGGCAGAGTGGCCAGTGTGGAGAGTATGGCACTGTAGCAAGGGGGTATGGAAAGCTGGTACCTAAAGATGGCCAGAAATTTGCAAAGCCTATTTCTGCATCAGCAATTGTGGAGGAAGTTTGAAGCACCTTGAAAAATTTGAGCAGCGTGGATCACTGGAGAGAAAAGAAGAAAAGATAAGACACCAGAGAAAGACAGGACTTTGCAAAAGTGCCTACCCCTGAGGTTCAGAAGGGCAAAGGAACCATCATTGGACTGTGCCTTTGGGACCTTTAGGGCTGAGAAGGAGACTGGGGTAAGATAACTGCCACTTGTGGCTTTAAGGACGTTTTGTTTTCCCTGTTGAGCTCCCTTGTTAATAAACCCTGTTGTTAAACGGCATTTTGAGTGGCAACTGCTAGGCAAGGGTGAAACGAACCCTTGGGCCTTCGTGGGTTGGAGGGCCTTTTGCGCCCCCTGCCCCTGCTTCTTTGTTTTAGACCCGATTTCAGATCCACCTGATATGACATAAGCAAGTGAAGCATAGTCTTGTATTGAAAGGAGTTACTCTATGAAGATGAACTGATATTCCTATCAGAACTGACATTCTTTCCACAGACCTCAAAATATTTTCATCTATTAGAAATAACACAAGACTGATTTTGAAATCGGGTCTCCAAAGGGTCAAAAAGGAGGAGGGAGGGGAAGAGTCTCTCCAACCCACAAACCCCCAAGGGTCCCTTTCACCTGCGCCTAGCAGTTGCCACTCAAATTGCACTTTAACAACAGGGTTTTTAACAAGGGAGCTCAACAGGGAGAACAAAACGTCGTGAAAGCCACACGTGGCAGTTATCTTACCCCAGTTACCATTCTCAGACCCAAAGGTCCCCAAGGCACAGTCCAATGATGGTTCCCAACCCTCTGATCCTCAGAGGAAGGCACTTTTGCAAAGTCCAGTCCTTTCGCCAGCATCTTCTCTTTTCTTTTCTCTCCGGTGTTTCACGCTGCTCGACTTCTCCAAGGCTCTTCAAACTTCTTCCACGATTGCTGATGCCGAAATCAGCTTTCCATATCGCTGGCCATCTCTAGATACCAGCTTTCCATAGCACCTTGCTACAACGCCACATTCTCCACACTGGCCACACTTCTGCTAGCCGCCATGGCTCCTCGTCACCTCCAGCTCACTCTTCCAGGTGGCCTCTGCCCAGTCTGGTCACTCGGGCTACTCTTTACCCGCCTGCCATTCTCTTCTCTCCTCTCCCAAAGGTTCTCTCTCTCTCTCTCTCTCTCTCTCTCCAAAAGTTCTCTTTCCTCTCCCCACGGTTTCTGTCTCCTCCTAGTCTCTGCCCTTTGCCTTTCCCCCCGTTTCTGGTCCAATTCCCTTTTTCCAACTGCTCCCTCTTCTTTTTTTCTCCCTCCTCCCCCCAACCGCCACTCCAGGCCGCTTTCAACTGCCACACCACATGGGGCGGAGCCAACTGCCCCCTGGCCAATGTGGGAGGCAGGGCTAACTGCCACCAGCCAATGTGGGAGGAGCTCCCTTAAGGGGGCGGGGCTAACTGCCACCAGCCAATGGGAGCAGAGTACCTTGTTAAATGCCCAACCTGGGGTAGGAGGGGTTGGGGCACCCAGTTTCAATTTTAAGTCATACATAGGGGTTTGGGGGAGTATATCTCATATACCTCTAGATACTAAGATATTTTATAACATTTTCTTCACCTCCATATCTTCACTCCTTATAACTCATAACAAAAATTTATTGAACTATTGCATGCCAGTTTTCTTGAAAATATCATGTAATGGGAATAAATATATAAACAAACAAATGAAGTGATCTTATGCAGTAAATGCAGGTATAATAAAGATGTTATTCGAATTTATAGTAAGTTGACAGAGGAAACTATCTCCCAAGGATATGTCATGTTTTGTGAGACATAATGTTCGATCTGGATCTAGAAAATTCAATCAGTATTTTCCAGTCTAAAAAGAAATTCCAGAAAGAGAGTACGCACAATGATGCCAAGACATTAACATGCACACGAACTAACACAGAACTTTAGTTCAGGAACAAGAAAAGGAACAAAAGCAACAGATCAAATAGTGAAAGTAAACAGGTGATACAACTCGTAAGTTTGGCTTAAGTCTTTCAGGCAAGAAATTCTTATGAGGTATTGAAGCAAAGGCATTCAATCTGTGTGGGAAGATGTTTTAAAAGTGAAAAGGGGTAGTTAACTGGGGATAGAGAAAACAAAATATTACATTAAAAAAACATTACAGAATGAACAAGATCATGAACATAGGAAGTGATTGGTTTGGCAAATTGTCTTATTTTAGAATAGTACATTCAATGCAGTATTTTTCCCAAAAAACCATTTAAAATATCAAAATTCTTCCTAAGAAAACAAACTTCTACTTTTCATTTTATAGTCACAATTATCATTGTTCTTTTTTCTAATAATACTGAAATATTTCACAATTTAAAACTGGATTTCTTTGAACATAAACAAATACCAAATAATCAAAATTAATTTCAAAATAAGTATTTAATGAAAAGAAACTCAAACAAAAAAAGAGAATGACCTTCATTTTAGTTGCCAAACTATTCCTCTAGATAACTATTTAAAATTTTCTACTTTCCGATTACTTTTTATTTTTTATTTTTAATTCTTTAAATCACAAACTCAGTAAATGGTTTTTGGGATATCTCCCCACCTCCCTCAGGTGCCCCCTCCATTCTTTCACACCCCACTCTTTGTTGTTTGCTGTCTTTGTTAAGTTCACTAGTCTATTTCCTGTGGTAGTTTCTTTCATTGGGTAAAGGACTATGTTCTCAGAACCAGGCAAGCCTTAATGATAGGTTTTCAGTCTTAAGTTTGCATTGGGCAGCCAGTCTGTGTTCGTTTGTGGTCTTTCCATGCTTCCTCATTGGAGGCGGTCTTCTCCAACCCCATCTCTGTTGTTTTGCTGCTTTACCTTATGGTTCTGGCATTAGATTTAAGGGGTCTCACCCCATCACTGCACATGAAGAAGTTTCTCTGTGGATACAGGCAATTGTGATTGGTCACTGTAGATGATCTCCTCTGCCTCAGTCTGCAGACTTTGGCTTTCCTTTCCTCTCCCATAAAGTGGAGAGGGGTGCCTTGCTCTCCCAGAAGGCATCTCTGAAATGAGGTCTTGGGTCTTCCAGACCCAGCAAGCGCATAGGTGTGCTTCATGATACCATGTTTCCATGGATGTTTCTTCTGTCTCTCCTGGATTAGTTCTTTTGATTGTTCATCTGCTGTGTCTAGTTCAGGCTTGTGGGCTGGATTTTTTCACCTGGTCCCTCACTCATTTTATGATAGGGTTTGTGTTATTTATGTTCTTGTTACTCCTGAAGATTAGCTGGAGAGTGATGAAATGCAAGGGGCACACACTCCCCCCCACCATCTGTCCCCCCTACCTCCCTGCACACCTGTACCTCCCTGCGTGGGGGTAGGGCCCAGATGTCCATGCATGTACCATCCCAATCCCCCCTTGGTTTGGAGCCTGGGGGCAAATGTCTCAGCCGATCTGGGCTGCAGATGGCTGCCATGCAACAACCATCCACTGGTGTATGGGGCTACAACCCCATCCATCCCCTCCTCCTGTGCTCTCCAGACGTGGGGGGGCTTACCATGGGGTTTTCTCCACCCTTGCTCTCCGCTGGCTAGGAGTGGAAGGGAGGGAGCCCCAGGCCACATGGAGGCCTCCAGACTGACCCAACTACCCCGGCAGTGTGCAGCTGGCCTGCATGCCCCTGCGCTCTCTGGATGACTGATTAATTTTAGTTTTTTATTGAGGTTACACTGATTTACAATACTGCATATGATTAAGAAGTACATGGTCATACTCCTTCAGATTGTTGTCATACCATATGTACCACCAAGACACCCAGATTCCTCCATCATCGTCCAGTGAGTTCCCTCTTTGCTCCAATTTGCATCTACTGTGCAAGGAACCTAAATGTTATCCTTAAAATTCTACTTGGCAACTGACATACATCATCATTACATACTGATATTTTTATATACCAAATAATCTTAAAATATTGTACTCCTCCCCTCTCTCTACCAAGAACAACTACTTCCTCACCTTTTACTGGTCTACCATGCCCACTCTGCCAATACCTATCAGGGCTCCACATCACAGCCAAACTGATCTTTTCAAAACAAAATATACTACCATAACACCAGTATCAAATCCGTCAAAGGCTGAAGATGAAAGTACATTCTCAGTCTTTTAAAAATGAAAATCTAACTCACAATGGGAAGCACAAATTTCAGCAAGGCATGGCAGCTATTCATCTTTCTTTCCAGCTTCACCCTGCACTGTTCTCTATTGTTACCTCCCCTCTTTTAGTTCCTCCTCCTACTCATATTCACCACATTACTTATCACACACCATTCTGTCAAAAATCTCTACTCCTCACCTCGTTAATGATTTCACAAACTCCATCAAAACTCAAACTTCGCTTCTTCAATAAAATTTTCTATGACCTACCAAAGGTAGTAGTATAATCTACCCACTGTATAATTCTTTAACACTATAATTTTTTCTTTTGAGATACTACAGATATTTCAATGCTGTATCTGGGTGACTACTTTTCTCTCCCACTTGTATATTTAAGGAGTGTTAGTATCAAATATTTTCTCCATGCTACTGTATCTTTACCACACCACACAATGATTTTAATTGTTTTTTAATTTAAGTAATATATTCATTATAATATTATTTAAATTTTAGTTGTTTATAACTGAACATACCAACACAAATATATTAAATAAATATATGAAGTAAAGATAAAAAGCACTATATAAAATGTTAGGACAATAAAGACAATTAATGGGAGAATCAAGAATCGTTCTGTTAATCACAGAAATAGCAACCATCACTAATTGGCTTAATATTGGGGATATTTTTCTAGAAATATATTCACACACATATATAATATGCCCCTCCAAAAAAAGAATCATTTACAGGTTCCAGATATAAGAAATAAAAGCAAAGGCTACATAACTAAATTCAAATTTTATATAAATGAGAATTTCTTTCATATAAGTATGGATACAAGTTTATCTAAAATTTAGTTTCACTAGGCAGCCTATATTTACCTGGCAACTCTAACCATATAACATATATCATCCTGAATTTGATTTTCTCTTATTATTTTAGATTTTGTGTTACATCTATTCACCAGAAACAATGACCTGTATTGTCAATAAAACCCAATTATTCTAAGTACAAAACAGAAAAAAAAAACTGCAAAACATATAATTTAGATACCAAAAGTACTTTACAACTTAAACCTTACTACTCTTTTTATGATGCAAAAAATAATCTATTTCAAGTATAAAAAGTTGGCAAACCTTTGTTAGCTACAAATTTTCTAAAAAAATATTACAATATGAGCATCTGGCAGAATATTTTCACATTATGAAAGATTTATCTAATTCAAGTTCATGTGCATCTCAAAATGTTTAAATCATTAACATCTCATTATTAAAAAAAATATGAGAAGTAAAAATAACACTTAGAACAAAACATGTTACCAAAGAATGAAAACATTTTTAGAATTTTCCTCACTATAAATAACTGAGCAGTATAATTGTACTTTCTTAATCCAAAAAGATAAAATGACATGGCAAACTTACATCATTTAAAGAAAATTTTAAAATGCTATTGTCCAACCTAATTCTATTATAAGACTCAATTTACCTGACTTTTAGAATAATGAGCTGTTTTAAATGGTTTCACACAGGAAGTAACATCATCTAATTTATGTATATGGTGTTTAGGATTGGAGAGGTAATCCTTAAAAACATAAGGTCTATTTATTTACTAACTATACATCAATAAACTAGAAAAAAATCACATAAGACTATAAAATTAATATTATCAAACATAGAAAGCTTATGACATATACCTCAGAGATACTATGGTTCAAGTTTTAGCACAGGCAGGTTAGCAGATTATAACAATATAAAAGCTTTCCAGTACATGCTATAGCACCAGTTCAGTCAAGTCAAACTCACTGATATGAATAAAGGCAAGTAATAAGATCTGAACAATTTTTATAACTTATAAACTGAGTTTTTTTAAAACTAAACATAAAATTATTGAAATACTTGTATATGTATACAGAGACAAAAAATGTTCACTAGAGCAGTATTTGTAGTAATTTTTAAGAAAAACCTAAATAATTACTAAGATTAGGTTATTAATACTAAATACTACATACTAGTTACTAATATTGTAATACGTTCATATAAAAAACTAAGAAGAGAAAATCAATAGTATATAAAATATGCAGTGCATCTTAAATTCAATAAGTAAATTTAAAGAACATATATGAAAAGAGATCTGTAACAACTAGTGCTTGCTATATAACACAACACCAAAGACAAAATTCACTGTCTACAATAGCTATCATTTATTTAGCTTATTATATTAGAGGTCACTCATTTTGGAGTGGCCCCAAATGAAAAGTGTTTTAGTAGCATTCCTTGATCTCAGTTGATTCAGACTCTGACATCTGTAGTCAGTTGCCAGGTCAGATAGAAGGTAACTGCCTATGGAATAGGGTACTTCTGCTCACCCCAACATGGTTTCTCATATTCTGATGAAAACTTATTCACATGATAATCTCAGATTTTGATACATAAAAGAATTACCAACTTCAAAATCCAAGTATTCTTCAAGTCTGTGTATTTCAGATTAGATATGCCCTTTTGCTATGCCTAACCCAATTTAAAAAGATGGAGAACATGACTATATTTAAGAGGATCAATAATATGACAGCGCAAAAGTCACAGGGAAGACCAAAAAATATTAGCAAACTTTGTAAACTATCATAATACCACTCAAATAATTTAAAAGTCATTTGAAAGAGCTATACATATTCAGTGAGGAAAAAAAAAAAACACAAAGTATTCAAATATTCACAGTTTAAAAAAATTCAGGACAATGAACAACTCTTGGTTTGTATAAATTAACTGAGAAAAGGGAGAAATACAAAATATCATTTTAACTACATTTTCCGTTTATATTAGGAGAAAATGCAGGATGTTCATGTATAATAAAGTGTTATAATTTTTCATAAGTCAAATTTTACAGAAAAAAAAAATAGGCAAAAGGGTCCTAAGGGAATGCCTACAAAGTAAGGATAGCTTATATAAAACCTTCAATATATTTTACTGAAAAAGGGAAAGAAGATAAAATCTGGCTAATATTTCTTAAAACCTAGTGAACTGAAGAACCAACTATACCTTATCATCAGAGACCGAAATGGACAAATAAAACAAAAGAAAATAGACTGGTAAAAACATTGATTTAAAAATCATTAAAAAATAGATATGCTTAATACACGCAACAAAATATTCATTTAAATACTGCACTATGAAATATAGGCTAAAAATTTAAATCACAAAAAAAAATGCAGAAATAAGTTACCATGATCTATTACTAAGGAAAGCAACAGTAGAAAAATATGTACCAAAACAGTAACACCAGTGTAAAATATGGGTTAATATGTAATAATGTTTGAATTACACTGAAGAATGAAAAAGATGTATGGAAAACTTAAGAATCGAATACAATCAAAAAGGATAAAGAGCTATAAGAATTTCACAATGAATTCTTGAAAGTATATTGACTGAAATTATAAACATAATGAATAAATTAAAGGCATTTTAAACAAAGAATTAGTGAACCTGAAAAGTTGTAAGAAAGATATCACTCAACATTTAAACAAAGAATTAGTGAACCTGAAAAGTTGTAAGAAAGATATCACTCAACATGTAACATTAAAAAGAAAAATAGACTAAGAGTATGAAGGGGTTACAGAAAATGATGGAATGATAGTATCAAGCAAATGTTTTATTAAGGTTTAGGAGAAGTAAGCAATATTTGAGAAAGTAATAATATTTGAGTATCTGAGAATTCATAAAGACACAAATTCAGATTTAGGCAGCAAGCTGACTGCCAAGACATATAAGTATACAAAGGAGAGCAACAGTTAGATAAGTTGAGGTTAAATTATAAATAAAAACAAAGTAAATAAAGCAGATACGTTACTTAAAAAGAAATGTGAAAATGAGACTAATAAACACACTCTTCAAACAAAATGAACATAACAATCAAGACAGAATTTTATAATCAGATAAATTTCAAGTTTGAACAACAATCAGTCAAAAAGGCAAAACTTTCTAGATAGCTTCCCAGAAAAAAAATGAAACATAAGAAATGAAATAAACAGGAAGTAGCACCTATAGTTATCCTAAAACTATTAGAGGAATTAGAAAAATTTAAGTTAATAAATGAAGGACATAAGAAGAAAAAGAGGAAAATGAATAAAGAAGAAAAGGGAAAAAAATAACTCCCCAGAGATACCAGGTTTATGTTAAGATTTTAAGCTAAGCCATGTGAATACACAAATTATAACTACTCTGCTAAAGTTACTTTTAGTAATAAATTTTACAAACCTGCCTTTAAAGGTAGGCTGAAGAGTCAATACCTTTTATTCTGTAAGGTAGTAATTTGGAGAATAAATAAAGCAAAAAGTTAAAACTAGTTTGTTTCACTACATCAGCTCGTCTATGAGTAGTTGCAAAGGTTGAACATTTGGATTTCATCTGATAAACAACAGAAAATCATTGCTAGGGTACAAATGACAAAATCAATTGACAATTTATACTGAAAGAAGACAACACAGCAATAAAGAAGTCAAACTATCCAAATCATTCTGTAATTAGTGTTGACAACTTAAAGAGAAGTGAGGAAAAAGAGTATTAGATGAATTTAAAAGAATTTTAAAAAATTTTAAGATCTGTTGACTAACCAAATAAGGAGTAAAAAAAGAACATAGATTAAAATATGTCATAATTTGCCTAAGTATAACCATCCTAATTTACATATTTATAACCTAAATGAAAATGAGAATGGATAATAAAAATGTTTCAATTTTCACCTTAAAAATAGCTAAACAACAAGCTAAACAAGGAAAAAAGTCTTCAAAAGTAAAATAACAAAATATAACAACAAATTTTAAGAACATCTGTAACAGCTGCAAACAGAAATAACCACACAAAACTGATTATAACAAGTCCTTCAAAAGTCCTTCAATCTACAGTCATTTCTCCTCTTTAAAATAATCATTACTCCTGTGCTAGTCTATCACTTGGAATACAAGACTTTGAAAATGCATTTTTAAAGATGTTTTCAAATTAAATAGTAGTTTAAAACTTCCTTAGTATCAGAATCCTTTTTTCAAACAAAATTGCAAAAGTTGATACATAAATATGTCAAAGGAAAAAGGCAGGATCGCTTTTATGGAATCCAGAATAAAAAGCTGAGAGCTGCACCCCAATGGCAACTCTACATACTTGTTTTGCTTCTGCAGAGCATATTTTAAAATAAAATAAGACAGAAAAAAAATGAACATTTCTATTACTCTGGTCCAGTGGAATAAAATGTGCACAACTAACATTAAAATTAATTAGTTATCTTACTGACAGTTAGGATATTCAAGTGAAAGAGACACTCTTTAAAAGATGAATGGAATAAAAAAGCTAGTATTTAGTTAGAGGAAATGTGTAATCAACAATTATTTACTTCAACATCTTGAGAAAGTAAAAACTATCCTGAGAGGGTGCACTTGCTTAACTTTAATTACTTTCCCATGTTCATACCACTGCCTGGCTTCTAAGCCTAAGTTTCAGAAAAAAGTTTGATCAACTGCTGAGTTAAAAAGATCTCCTACTGCTTTTATCTTTTAGTAAAGCTACTGTCTATAAAGACCTCCCCCACAAGTCATGGAGTATGAACTATAGGATTGCTCATGTCTGGTTGCTTGTATCCCAGCCTGCATTCATTACTTCACCCCATTAACATTCCATGCTGGGAGTTCTTTACCAGTTTTATGAGGCGAAACCACAAAATGTCAGGTTAACAAAATGCTCACAAGCAATTTCACCTTAAAATACTGCCTGTCAAGAACTTGCTTCCAAGATATTCAATAAATCACTAACTCTATAAAGCAGGTTGCAAGTCAAATAAGTGCAAAAATTTGCATGAGCACACAATCATGATTAGTCAGAACACAGGCTGATTTTTAGAACTACAATCTTAACAGCAGTATTATTTCAAGAGTTCCTGGTAGCTATCTCAGTGTTTATAATCATAGAGCTTTAATTATGGCTTCTATTGAAATCATTTCCAATAATTCCGGTATCTGCCTGATCTTGAGAAAATATGATTGACCTTTGAGTTTTAGAAACATGAACAAACTGGTTCAATTTCTGATTCTGCCACATTAACTGTATCTTTGAGGTTAATCCTGTTTGTTTTTTTTTTGTTTTTTTTTTTTAAGTAAAAATGAAACAATTTCTTCTTATAGGAATGGCCTCCTGGGGCTATTTTAATGTAAGAAAAAGCACCAAGCATAGCACATAAACATAGTAGTAATAATAAATGTTCAGTAACAGTAATAATAGCAAATGTTCAATAATTGTTCTCTACCCTCTATCTTTTGTGGATATGAACATTTCCAACTTTCAAAAGTAATGCTATCAAAATCCCTACTCTAAGTTAGAGTTCAATGAGCACCTCATCTTGTACACAAAAGTCAGAGTTAATAGTCAGGATAAGTATGAAAGGGGTAAAGAACTTAAATAGGATTGTGGTCTACACATACGTGAAAATACACTTATATACATATCTTCTTGAACTTTTTTCTTTTCTCAATAAGAAAATACAATGAATTATCCAAGCCTTTATTGCCTACACTCTACAAAGATGATCAGTATCACTGCAAATATTTGACATTTATGATAATTATTGATTTCTATTGGGTAACTATGTTTTAAGCAAGTATCTTTAAGTAGACTAGTGCATGATTAAATACAGCTATATTTTCTTGATGACCATGCTAAAGACCTTCTGAAGAAGATTCATAATGAACCTTAACTACCATTACACTGCCAAAATGTACAGAAATTAATCCCAGTGAAACCTGAAAGCTACATTCTACACCGGCCTGGAGTTAGCTGCCAAAGAACTCATTCATGAAATATTTTTACTGGACGCTAAGAACCACGTATTAAGGCTTTCTCAGAACTGTTGTTAAGACCTGGAGGAGATGAGTACTTTCTCAGGCCTGAAGCTACCTATCTCTACCAAAAAGATGGGTAGAAAAGGTAGGGTCCCAAATAAAACAATGTGTACAGGTAACTGATAAGACAGCAGATCCAAATTAAAACCATCCCACACTAGTTTCTGGAAGGAAGGTAAATCATATGGGTTTTGTTCTATATGTTCTGATAAAAAAAATTACTTGTATAGGCCATGTTAACGACCTCTGTGATCCAGTACAGAATATATATGTTAATACGCATGAGTGAACTATGAAGGAATCATAACAAAAATGTTAAAGAATCATTGCTGTGTTTTCCATGTGCCCTCATTTCTATCCTAACAATTATATAACTCCTTTCTTTGAATTCACTGAAATTTCTCCAAATTCTTTTGTACATGCAGATAGCAAACATAACAGGCAAAGGAAATAACATGATTCTGGCAATACTTAAGCTTTTGAATTTTATGTTTTACATTTCTAATAAAAAAATACAAACATCTTTCACATATATTCATATTAAATTCTTACTCAACTATTAAATGAGCATTCATGCTTTCAATCTCCTAATCAAAACAGCTGAAAGAAAATTGATAAATGTTAAAAAATTACAAAAAAACACTATTATTCATATATAACTAAAATGGTCCATACCATGACAAAAGTTTAAAATTTAAAATTTACTTTAATTTTCCTCTTCGATTCCCCCTTAGATGTAAAGATTATTTCCATACAAAAAAAAATACATTTATACATTCAGAACAATATGAAAAGTAGCAGAATAGTCTTGGGCCTCAAAACACCAGAAATCAGTCTATTCAGAAATAAACTGCTGCTATGAGAAGACATTTGTGATCTAGCAAAGACCTAAATCTCAAAATTTTATTTTATTGTTGTAACAATACATTTTAATAGATATGCTGATGCAGGAGATATTACATGTCTCATGAATGGAATGGTTATTTTGCTCCACATTATTAGTTGTAGTCAATAGCAATGAGTAAGAAATGAACAGTTACATAAAGGCAAAAAGCAAGAGAATAGAAAACTAGTATTTCTTGCCTGATAGATACAACTATAGAAGTGCACAATCTTATGACATTATTTAATACTTGAAGTATTATTTAATACTTGAGAGTAGTAGCCTGCTTGGCATCTTACATTAAAACACAAGAAAAGTCTTCCTAAAATTTTAAATTTTGATCAGCATCTCAAAGAACCTGCATATTCTTAACTGAATGTACAAAGGAGGTCTAAGTAGATTTAAAAAACTTTTGTTTCAAAGAGAGAAGTGATTGAATATATCTAATATATTGTTGCTAAGTCTTCTTTGCATAACCCATATCATATTTTGTGTATGGAAGGAGATAAACCATAGCCATAAAACTAAACAAAATTTTTTAAAACTTTTTTAAGCAAGTGAAATCATAAACATAAAATGTAAATTGAAAATTCACTCTGTAAAGCTCCCAGGCAGCAAACTATACTATAATTCTACATTAATCAAAATAGTATGGCACTGGATTAAAAATAGACACAGACACCAATGGAACAGAACTGAGTGCTCAGAAACAATGAATTTATATGGACAACTAATCTACAACAAAGGAGCTAAGATTATACAATGGAGAGAGAACAGTCTTCAACATATGATGTTGGAAAAACTAGAGAGCCACATGAGAAAAGTGAAAGTACACCAATCTCTTCTATCATACACAAAAATTAAGTCAAAAGGGATTAAAGATTTGGATGTTAGTTTAGAAACCATAAAATACACAAATTTAAACACAAGCACACCACATGACACTTCAGTGATGTCTCTGGGGATTCAACTTCATTATCAAGAACAATAAAGCCAAAAATAAACAAATGGAACATCAAATTAAAGAGCTCCTCAACAGCAACAAAAACTACAATACTATCATTAAAATTAAAAGAGATTCTATCAAATAGGAGAAAATATCTACATATAGTTCACCTGATAAGAGGCAAATAACATAACCACAAAATGAAACCAAAAAACTAAAAAAACAAACAAATAAACAAGAAAACCAAAGAGCTACACAGATACTTCTCCAGAGAAGATGTACAGATGGCCAACAGGCAAATGAAAATATTCTCATCATCAAACAAGATTTCTGCACTCACTGAAAACTTAAACTTTGAAAACCAAAGTTCACGGGTAAATAGACTTGTGAAAGAAGCAATGCCTGACCCAAAGGTGACCTGAGGAATAAATGAAAAACAGAAAAATTTACATTACATGGAAGAAAGTGACACTTTTTAAAACCTAAACATAATAAACAAATATTTGTATGAATTAAATTTCTAATAAACATTTACTTACTAAAGCCTCAATAGCTGTAAGGCCACCATCCTATAAATGTAGAATGGTATTTATAAATTAAATGTTTCCTCTTTTAAATAAGTGGATGGCAATTTAAAAAGTAAAAGAAGGGTACCTTCCAACATTTCAAAGCAATTAGTTTCATTAAAATTGCCAGGAGTAACTACTCATCTTTATTTAACACTAAATGGTTAGAAAATTTTAAGGAAAAATACACAAGTCAAACAACAGAAAAAGATTAAAAACTATCTACTGAGAAAACACACTGTGCAATGTTGATCAAAATCAAGGAGTAAGAAAAAAAGATGAAAAAAAGGAGGAAATAATTAAAGCTATATTTTTAAAATATATGTAACAAAGATCAGGATTAACAAGGCAAAGATAGTCTTTGGCCTGTTATCACTCCAACTATGATTCCTTACATTAGAAACACAACATAAGTAAGGAAAAAAATTGGATCCTAGAAAATTAATGTACTCCCTGAATTAGACCCTCATTCCCAAAAGGTCTCTTCCAAGCAGAAAGCTAATCATAATATTTCTAGTTTTATACTCTCTTGGACACTAGAAGTCATAATCCCAAAGAGTTAGTATTATCAGATAAGACTCACAAACAGAAAAAACATAGATGATAGATAGCCTTGGTGCCTATTACAAGCACTCCTTACATGTTTTTTTTTTTTTTTAACATTGAAACAGAATATATTCAGAAGAGTTAAATAATAAGGTAAGCAAATATTTAAATGTCTAACAACATGGGAAAATAAAGTCATGAACAAAAGTGAAACAGTCCCATCCCACAAAAAACATGTCAGTTAATATAACATACAATGTTTCATCCACTTATCGACTCTGCCAGATATTGGCTTCACAGTTTTAAAGAAAGAAAAACCAAGGTTTAAGAGGTTTTAAAGAAAGAACACCCAAGGTTATAAGAGGTTAACTAAGCTGTCCATCATCACAAATTCAGTTACAAAGTCAGTAAGAGAAGAATTTCTAATTACAAGACTTTGATTCTTGCCTGTAATCTGTTCTTTATTTTATAGCCAGTGGATTTGGAGGGTTGTACCACTCTGTAGGGGCGTTTTTGAAAATTAAGAGTTTCTGGTTGTCACAATGACTAGGTGACACTACTGCCATTAAGCATCAGCTGAGAATGTTAAGTTGTTCAATACTCAAAATAGTTCCTGTGCAAGAAAGAATGGTCCTATATGCCATACGATTTTCAAATACACTGTCAGATATGTAAGTTATTCAAATAACACTTGTTATTTGAATCTATTTTAAAAGTAAATACATAGTGTTTTTAACCTACTTTAAACAAACCCCAAGAGTTCTAAAAATTTATCCATCAAGAACACAGGAGAAAAATTATGAATTAATAGCAAAGAGATATTTACAATTATAAGAAATCACATCATTCACAATTATTCTATTTGAGCATATTTACTGCCAATTTTTCACACATGTTGACAGGCAAGAATTATCATTGTCCCAATAAAATACATGTGGCAGGTTAATCATCTTCCCTGAACACTTCATCGTGTCTTCTAGTCTAGTTTCAAAACAAATACTGAAATACATATTTCTACTATAAACTACTTTTCTCTTATTTCACACTTAATCTGATATGGTATTATACTGATTTCACCATAAGTTATCACCTTTATCATATCATAATGTATCACCTTTAAAGGGATACATTAACTATGAATCTTATATTTATGATTAAGATCACTGAGAAAACACGTTACAAAAACAGGCATTAGATTTAATAGTATTCAGACAAACTACATACGTCACTATACCCCACACTGAATTGTGACTCTACTTCAACAAAGACTTTCATATAAAGTACTCTTAATGCCAACAGTTAGGTAGCTCCAAAACCTGTACCATTTTTTTTTGGTGCCTACATACAGTTATTTGTTGGTCCCATCATTATGCTATATTTCTTTATTATCAAAGACATTATTAATTATAAAATTCAGCATTATTTAATGTACCACTATAAACAAATTCTAATAGGAAGCACCTGCATATAGTTTATATATCAAAGCTCCCAGAAAATAAGAACTAAAGATACCAAATAAAAAGATAACTTGTTTCACTCAAACTATATTTGTTCAGACACAGAAACAAATAAATGGGAATTTGAATTAGACATTTATAGTTATGTACATTTGTAGGTTGTACCAATGAAGTCCAAAAGAAAGGTCTGAAGCAGATAATTTAATTTACGGTGATCTCAGGTTGTAGTCCCAACACAAACCGCAGAAGCAAACATCCTCTCTCAAGGAACCTCCATATAGGCTACTGGTAAGTGTCAGTTATCGCTATACAAAGACATCTAGTGCCAGAGAAATTAAAACAGGAAAAATTACAAAACTAAGTACCAAAAAACATCCTGTAGATTTTTTTCAAGATTAATAAAAGTGAATGAAACTATACTTAGTGAACAAACTAAAAAGGAATCAGTATCTCTTTATTCAGAGCAGAAGACTGTTCTAGTTAGTAAACTACCTTCTTATTCATAAACTAGAAGCACCTTTTTCTTAAAGAGTAACAGTAGATAATTTCAAAACTTTCTTTGATTTTACATACATCAGCAAAATTAAACTATACAAGCTCTGCAGTTCACAGACAGTAATTTCTAACAAACTGTAAAAGTCAAATTGAAAAGTAAACATGTAATTGAAAAGGACATGTAAGGTTTTCCCATTATCCCTGAAATCAAATAATAATCAAAAATATAAAGACATACATTATTAAAAGGTATAGATTACATACATGGAATTACTGCTACTCTTTTCCAAAAGATTAAAGAAGACAGGTGGAATTTTGTGTCCTGTCTAATTTTAACCAGATTCACAAGTTTATCAGCACTGAATCAATTATTGCTCCTTTGACTGATTCATAAGCGAGAACATTTATAACAACTAATACTTGTTTGAGTTAATTAATCACAGCATAACCAAAATACCGCAAACAGACCTCACACAGCATTCAAAGTGTAGCTTGAAATCTAACCCTACCTCCCTTTGGTCAGGGGATGAAGTCAATAAATTGTCAATTAATAACATACTTGCTTTGATGATTTAGGTAATTTATTATCATCCCACTTCATAAACTTTTTAGCAAAAGTTCTGGGATTTCAAGTAAGATATATCTTCCATGGGAAAACTCAGTCTCAGAGTTTTCTGCTGCCATTTAGCCAGTAACACAAAGTAGCTGATAATCCTCCCACATTCTACTATGTAGGTATAAGCACTCAACCAGTGAAGTTTAATTTGTTCCACTAATGGAACAGAAAACTACTCAAATTCATTCACTAACTAAATCTGAACATTAGTGTGTTACTTTGGGTTAAGGTTCAAGTTGAAATAGGTAATTATATGCAAAAACAAATAAGCCTTAACCTAGCAGGGTAAGCATAATAAATATAACTAGTAGTCTACCACCACAGTCAAGATGCTCCACTATTTATATGCTCTATCAACTTGTAATGGGAATCTAACAAACACCTGGGTAAGCCCACTACAAACATACTCTTTTTCACATAGAAGTTAGATATCCCTAACTAATACCGAAGACTTATAACATCTAACATAATGGTCATTCTGGCATTCTACATACCACTTGTATCTCCCTTTACAGACTCCTGCTATCTGTTTACTCATATTTTTACCCTCTTAACAGTCTCAGGCAAAATTCCATTACTGATGCATTCTCTAGTAATCTGATAGCACAAAATCAAATTACATTAACAAAAAGTTAAGAATAAAAAGGTGCTGCAAGTAAATTAAGTAAGAAGGCACTTTTTGACAGAATGCCTACTACCAATAAGAAGCCCATTGGAATGGGAAAAAAATTTTGCCCTCCACAAGAGTGATAAGGGTTTAATAATGAAGATCCACAAGGAACTTACACAACTAAACAAAAACAAAACAAGAAATCCAATCAAAAATTAGGGAGAAGAACTAAAAAGACACTTCTCCAAAGAGTAAATACAAATGGCCAACAGGTACATGAAAAATTGTTCACTGTCACTAGAAATCAGGGAAATGCAAATCAAAACCACAATGAGATACCACCTTACACCAGTGAGAATGGCCACATCAACTGCTAGTATGAATGTGGAGAAAAAGGAACACTCTTACACTGCTGGTGGCAATGTAAACTGGCCCAGCCACTATGGAAAGCTGTGTGGAGGACCCGCAAACTAATGAAAATGGAACAACTATTTGACCCAGCAATTGCTCTCTTGGTAATCTACCCAAAGGAGACCTCAATATGGGTACAAAGGGACACCTGTGCCCGGATGTTTATTGCAGCACTATTTATAATTGCAAGGACATGGAAACAATCCAAATGTCCCAAAACAGATGAATGGATGAAAAGATGTGGTACATATACATAATGGAATATTACGCATTAATTAAAAATGACAACTCATGTAAGATCGAGAAAAAAATGACAAATTAGATGAATTTATAACATGGATGCACCTAGAAGAAATCATATTAGCAGAAACAAGTCAAAAAGATAAAGACAGACACCAAATGGTTTCACTATTATATGGGACATGGGAAAGATAAACAAAAAGCTATGAAGAAAAGTAAAAAAAAGTCAACAACCAAACTGAAGTAAACAACTCAGGGAGGGGGCAGGACAGAAGGGAAATGCTCAGGGAGGGTGGGAGGGGTGAATCCTGGGGATTACAAAGATGTGAAATTTATATATAAATGAATTATGTTTATTATTAAGAAAAAAAGACAACAACCAAATTAAAGTACACAACTGGGGGGGGGTGTGAGACAGGGTGGGAATGGTCAGGGGGGTGAACTCCAGAGATCACAAAGATGTGAAATTTATATATAAATAAATTATTTAATATTAAAAATAAAAAAGAAAGCAGACAAGACCAAATAATGTCAAAGCAGTAAATAAATAAGAGGATAAAACTAACATAATGACTAATACCGGAAGGGAAAATGTTTAATTTTAGTCACTAATCTAGTTTTGCTTGAAGTCTAATTATAAGCAAATAGTTCTTATTATCATTCATTAAGATAGATTTGTCATGTGACCGGTAACAAAGATTCAGTTCTCATTTTCAAATTTGGTTCTCATTTATTTATAAAACAAACTTCTATTGCACACCAATCATTTAAAATTAAGCATTAAGGATTCTAAGAGATAGTTCCTTTGAGCTGCTCATATTTTAGTGAAAGATACTAACAAATTTCAGTTATTATAATACACAGGTGCATTGTAAAAATATTCACAATGGGGTATAACTATAAGGGACATGTAACTTGTTTTGGGAAATAAATTTGCAAATGAATTTTCAGTGGAACCAATACTTCAGTTGAGTGGTAATATTTCAAGTAAATAAAGTTGGGAGAAGAAAAGCAAGGCGGTTTCTATGCACTGGAAAACACTCTACACAAATGAAAGTATTAAGGGAGACTAGCACGTTGATGGTACTGAAAATAATTCCATATAATGGGAGGGTGAGACACATGAAAAGACTATATGATCGAAAGATAGAGCTGAATGTCACAGAAATCTGAACTTTATCCAGAAAGCAATGAAGATAATTTAAAGGATAGTTTTAAAGGAAATAAAGACTTGTTTCACAGAAAAGTTTTATAAAGAGGCTTAGTAATGTGTGAGGTAGACAAGGTCAAGGTTTGGAACAAAATGGTAAAATTGACTTGAGGTTCAATGCTGAGAATATATTACTAACACCATTTAGTGATAGATAAAATGCTTTCTTCTATGAAAAAATATGTGGTTCACTTTTCAAGCAATTAGATTTTCCAGTAGAAAATAGAAACCTTCATTAAAATGTTCCCTTTTCCCTTAAGTGAGCATATCTTCTCAAAGGAAAGTGATTTCTGATAAACTAGAAAAGAAAGGTAACTATTTCTGGTTTGGGGGCTCCAATCACAAACTCTGCCATTATGGTGGTAACAACACAAAATATTAACATAAACACTTTACTCATATGAACTCAATCTCCATGAAAATTCCATAGAATCAATATTATTATTATTCCCATTTTACCAATGAAAAAAACAAAATTAATGAAGATTCGAGAACTGCTCCATGATCACAGAGACAGTAAAATGTGGAGCCAGGTATCCATCTCATTTTAAAAAACCCATGATTTTAACTACTATTACTATGTCATATGCAATAAACGCTGTTATTGTATTAAATAAGGATCACATAAACATCCAAAGTTATTGAGAACCACAGAAATAAATAACAAATAGGAGTATAAACTAAAAAGCAGGCTTTTATATTGACATATCTGTACTATATAATTTCTTTTCTGGCACTGAATCACCCATCACTAAAAAACACACACACTAAAGCTACACTAAGTTGGCAGCTAAGCACAGGATTTTAGCAACTGCTCAAAATCTTATTACTACTGGAATTTCACTTTTGGACTCATACTGGAATGCACTCACACTTAAAATATTTTAAATATTCTTCAGTTTTAGTGCCACCTTAATTCCTTTAATGTTGTAATAAGGGTAAAAGAAATGAGACAATATGGGAAATTTTAAATTTACAGTGAAAATATGAACAGTTTTAAAGTTAAAGAATATTATGAATTATAGAAAAGTCTGCACTCTAAGAAAAGCATATGCTGGTCTGATGCACTGGGGTTATTAAAAAATTGTAGGTCTTGTCCTAACAATCTCTCAAGATAGTATGGAATAATGGCCAGTAGATTCAAACAATAGGTAGAAAAGTCAGTATCTTCAAAATCTGGAATAACTTGATAGCCACCTTGCTAAAACAGAACACCCAAATCACCATGACATTTTGGGTTGAGTAACCTAAAAAAAAAAAAAAAAATAGAGAGAGACAGAGGTAGAAGTTCTCTTAGCTGAACTACAGATACTAGTTCATTTGATGAGAAAAAATAATCAGTTAAAATCAGTACTCATAACAAGAATACAACTACTCACTGGATGTTAAAAAAATTAAGTACACAGAAATTTATTAATCATGTATTATAGTCAAAAGTTTAAAACTCATTTTAGAATTTGTTTTATATAAACACCTTTAATAGATCATGTACAGTTACTACTTCCAACTTTTTGTAAACAGAATCCCTGGTTCCATAGACTCTCTGTGAGTACCCCATAACCTAATATTTTACTTTGCACACAAAGCTCAGTTAAAAAAAAATCACTTTACCATTAATTTATCTGATCTATACTGTAAACCTATAATTTAATCTACTAAAAGCTGTACTTGAATTTCAGATGAGACTACTTCAATTCATAATACATAAGAGACAACCAATCAATAATTATATAGTTGAAGTACAAATCCAGTTCTAGAGCAATGCAAGCAATCTCTCTTAAATAGGTAAGGAAAGGCAGAAAATACAGGAAGACCCATCATACCTACCAGTAACACCTTTTCATAATTAACAAGTAATATGATGCATAACGTAAGGACCAGTAAATCCATGGCCTTCAAAAACTTGCATTAGGGTAGGTAGTTGACAGACTGATCTAGATATACAGCAACAATTTTAAGCACTCATTAAGTTGAGAAAGGTCTAAGCAATTTTCAAAGAGCTATTTATTACAGAAGATAGGCAACATGCCACAGTTATTTTGCTGTAACTCCTCAGTGTCACAGTATCTACTCTATAATCAACAAATTATTGAGAAATATATTTTTTCAAAATTATTATTCAAAAGATGACAAAATTTTTAGAATATGTAACCAAGTGTTTATCAAAGATGAAATAAATACATTTGCTTTTCACCCAGCCTGCCACACTCCTTTCAGGGTTTGAGAAATGCAAGGTATGGGGGGCCCTGCCACCTGCCAGGGTGTCAGGGAGCAGCTGGGGGTACCACCCAGTCACCATACCATGAGGTGGCAGGGGAAGGTGGGGTAACCCCACCCACATGCCCCATTCAGTCATGCTGCCAGGCACTAAATTCCGCCCCCCCTCCCCGCCGGATGCACAGGCTGGTTGGGGGGGATTGGCGGAGGGTAGTAAGTGGTAGGGGTCATTCCCTCTGGTCTTCTCCAAATCCAGTGAACCCTCACCAGAAGCAACTAAATCAGCAATTCAACCCTCACCAGAAGCAACTAAATCAACGATTCAGCGATTCAACGATTCAGCAATTGCACACGAATACAAAGGTGAAAAAGAAGTATTCCAGAACAATGAACATGTCAGATCCATGGGACAGAGGACTATAAGACTGATTATAGAGACAAACTACCTCAGAAATACAACCACCACCGTGATCTACGATGGGAATGGAATTTCCCATTCAGAGATGCCTTCAGCATGATCAAAGGACCCTTCCACTCACTTTAGGGGGTGAGGTAAGCCACGGAAATGAGCAGTGGCCCCATGACAAACTGGACCAACCATCTGCCAGGGCCTATCTCAATCAAAAAAATGGGTGCACAAACTGGCCGGGAGAAATGCTCCCAACGCCAGCAACCAGAACTACAAAACAAAGGAGCAAAATATGACAGAAGATGGGCCTGAGCAACTAACCAGAAAGGAGGAGGAGGCGCTGAAAGAACACAATCATGTGTGAACTGGTGGCCAGCAGCAAAAAGACACTTGGGAAACTAAGCACACGCCACTGTGTCCCAGGAAACCATGTCCACACCGGACAAAAAGACATTGCTACAGGAAAGAAATGGAAGAACCCAAGGACTGAAAATTAAACAATAAATGGCAGTGAAAGAAGAGATGGAGAGACCAGGGGGGTGGGATGGGGGAAGGAAAAACCAAAGGCAAATGTAAACAAATTCTTATTCAATAAAAAAATATATATTTTTTTTTAAGTTTGCATTTTGTAATCAATTAAAACATGAGTCACTAGTTTATGTACTATTCAGTATAAAAAGTGGAAAGCCACTGTATATATTATATAAATCATTTGAAACCTAGACAACAAAAATACTTTTTAAAACCTGTTTGTCAACCTTAACAATGAAAAACAGCAGTACCATTTTCCAAAGTTTGACCCAAAAGAAATTACAAACACAACTATAAATTTACTAAAACTTGATGCTACAAGAACATATGTGGTCTTCATAATCTTGTCCTGCTCTGCATAAAAATATTTATGGATATATTATGTAGATACATAATTTAAAAGGTCAGACAATGGCAAATGGATTAACTAAATACAGGTTTAATATTAAATATTTATATACATATGCCTAAGTTCCTTTATTTTAATGACTTATAACCATTCAGATTCTTTTGTTTCTCTCAAAATTGAACCAGTTTCTTCTGATCAAAAAAATCTAGTATTTAACCTTTTCTAATAGTATATTTCAAGCCATCATTCTCTCATTAGCTCATACATAACCAATTAGCTCATTCCCAAGCACAGGGACAAAGTTACTATGTAAGTTTTTTAAAAAATCATATATGCTAGCTTCTGATACACATTTACAACTCCTTTAGGTGCTTAGGAATAGCCATA